>JAQIWJ010001068.1:0-13637 GCA_034695185.1 Discolaimus major
AAATTATGGCATAAATAGTCTGACCATATCCTCGTGAAGTGACGATTTCAGCCGCAGTCATGCGAATGATAACTCACCGCTACTGTCAGGCTTTCCGAATTCTGGCTATTCTGATTGCCTTTTCAACCGTTTTTCCACTAGCCAATGCTGATACAAGACCCTTTTCCTTTTGATGCCTCCTGTTTTGAGTTTTGCTACTAAAGTCATATCCACGCCTCACACTGATGAGAAAGGAGATGGCCAGGCTCATTTCGACACCGCCCTTATATGCCGGGTAGTGTCAGATATTTTTCTCATTTCCTTTCCTTCCCGCATAAAAAAGTAAAAAGTGTGGCCGCATTTTTAGAATCCAGGCCAGCAATTTATGCCACGTGAATCCAATCTCACCAAAGGGCATTGGCATTCAAAGAACGCAATGAGAAATGACCGAAACTTTTCGATTTTCACACCCTGGTACAAGAATCTACAATACTTTTTCATTGAATAAGGAATGGAATGAAAGAGGAGATTGATGGTTACAAAAAAGGCATGCGAAAATTGAATTCTAAGGTCGCATGAAGGCCAGCAGTTGACGTCTTGAATTGCTAACCATGTGAACTGTTCGCTGAGAAACGTGCGTAAGAGTGTCATGTACATTTTGAAATGGATTAGCATATGAAATCAAGGACATTTTGACATAATCAATTTTGCAAAAGCAAATTAGGGCCCATAAATCAATGCAGACGTGCATCTATCTCCCAATGGTTTTGCATTCCGAAAAGCTAAATTTGATTGAATCATAAGTATCTAAGCGTGATCGTTCATATGATATTATCGCCTTGTGGTGTCGAATAAATGACTGTCACGATCGTGAATACCCAAATTCCAGGGACATTGACCAACATCGCATTTGTGGCTGAAGCACTCTGACCAGGCTTCTGGTCTGGTAAACGTGTAGATTCCGCCGTATCTTTCTTTCTCAAATCAGTTTCCACCCTGATTCCCAGGAATTCTTGCTTACAGAAAACATAGATCTTCTCAGTGGGTTGGCCTGTACGAAATGTAGCCAACCATGACTGCCCAATGCGCAGGCTGAAATTGGCGTTAAAATATTTGTTCAAAACTGTGAACGTATCTTCATAGGTTTCTTTCCAATTGTCCCAACTTTTACTGGATCTTTGCTGAACAGGCTCAATTCCATCGTCTTTCCAGCTAATGAAATGTAATGTAATTGCTTTACATCTGTTTCAAGGCCCTGGACGGAGCACTCGAGGGAGTCAGCGACAGAATAAACATAAATCTCTGTACCACCCACCCAAGAGACTCGAACCCACGTGTAATGGAGAAACCCAGACGCTCTAACCGCTACACCGCAGTAGCTGTAATCACTCCTATCGGCTCTTGCAATCCAGAAGTCAAACACACTTATTCAAATGGCTACGGTTCATGCATTATCACTCATCATCATACTATCATTGTCAAGGAAGAAAGCTGTAGTGGAGACAGTTTCTGCTTGGATCAGCAATCACAGTTGCATTGCTCTCTTCAGCCGACCATGGGAACAGTTCGCATTTTCCTGTATCTTGATAAATGTTGAATCCACGACACCAGCTTTTGTAATCGCATTGATTGGCGCATTCTTGAACTGTGAGGGATGGATATGACTCCATCACTAATTCTTTCATGCATCCAAGATGGTACTCGTAATTTTGGGTGGGATCTGAAATATGTGAGGTTTGATTCTGCAGAGTTATCATGGCTAATTTGCATACTGCTGATTTGGCATAATGGAATGTATGATGGGGTATAATCATTAACGTCATTGAATATGATTCTTCCATCTCTTGATGATTTCCAGATGCTTATGCGGCCTGTGGTGGACGCCGACCAATCGTCCTTGATATTCGATCTGAGCCATGTATTGGCCACGACGAATTTCGGGTCATTTTCAATTGGGGACGTGTACCAATGCAAGATACGAGGATCCAATGCTGGCAGCGCAGTTGCAACTGTTCCATTCGCTTTAGCAGCAATCCACAACGCTTGTTGATGTAGGGTATTCTGAAATGACCATTGGCCAACAGAATGAACTCGAGCTTATTCAAATTTACCATCACATAATTAATCAAATATGTCTTCAAAACTTCGAATTCCGATGTTGAATGAATTTGTGCCAATGTCGCGTTTTGGGATTGGCACATGTTAAAGGAATTCGTCCAACTTGTGGCTATATTGACAGCGAAAAAGCAACGTCCACCATGCGGAACGCCATGATACTGTTCCACGCATGCTGTGTGGAATTCGGCCAATGAAACATAACAGGCCCTAAATCGATAATGATCATGGAAATGATCATGGCAGATAAAATATAGCCATGATTAAATTCTAGCTTACTCTGCATATACCAAGATTAAACAGAAGATCAGAAATTTTTGCATCGCTTGACAGAAACCGGCTGAGGAACTGAAAAGCTCCAAATGAAGGCCAGTTGGAGGAAGTTTTTCTACTGCTAGTTCTGGAAGAACAATGGTCCCTTATCGGTGCGATTATTGATTTTGAAGTCGGCATTAGTTGCCTGGTGATTTATAGAAGCAAAGACAATGCTTCGAGATTTCTATGGTTTGGCTAATTCAAAGTTCGGCATGGCTGCTAGCAAGTTTGACTAATAGAATAAGCCTTGACATGATTCCAAAAGAATCGACTGGCCGTCAAGAATCATTGTGAATGTAATATAATGTAATTGCTTTTCATCTGCTCCAAGACCCTGAACGGATCACTCGAGGGAGTCAGCGACACAATAAACATAAATCTCTATACCGCCCGAGAGACTCGAACCCGTGTGTACCGGAGAAAGCCAGAAGCTCTAACCACTACACCAAGCTTAAAAATGATAATAGTATCTGTACAGATGCATCTGTGATGTCAATTTCAGTGCTCTGGATAAGCTTGCAGAAAAATATCCGTATTACTTAATGGTAATTTTGCAATTTTCTGTGCAGTTATATACATTTCATCAATGCATTTACCCAGAAATGGGCATCACTTGATTCGTTTGTCTGAAAATCACTGCCATCAACCCTTGTCTGTATTCCTGATTGAATGCAAGGTATATGCTGAAATCGAAAACGCCTCTCATCACATTGAATACGTCCACGAATGGACCGTAATATGCTTTCATAGCATGATCCGACTTCTCCACTGCTGCCATGAGAATGGTGGATCCGAAAAATGACATCAAACACAACAGAACTACTGCGAATGTGGATTTCAATGCTCTCAATTCTACATCTTTCTTGAATCGTGCCATGTCAGCATTAGCTTTTCGAGCTGCATGCCAACGCTTTCCCAATACAATGCCAGTGTAGGAACTGCTCAATACTATGCCACCGATACAAATGTTTTGATACCAAATCAGGAACGTGTAAAATTCTGTCGTTGCTGATGCGATCATTGTGCATGCTAATTGGGGTTTATCTGTGGCTCCGATGAATGATCCAGACGTACCCAAAAGGGCTATGATTACGCTTGCAATGGCAAGCCCAATCTCCGCTTGGATTTTGCAAGTACGATACCAAATCGGCCATTTCAAGGCCAGCATTCGTTCAATGCAAAGACATAACACAGCAATTAGACTGTGCATAGTAGTGAAATATTTTCCAATCAACCAAATCATGCATCCACGTTGAGTGAACATTTCGCCTTTCCCATTCATAGCCAAATAAACCCGGGCACAATCGCAAATCAAATACGCAATCGATTTCAACGCATCACTGATCGCTACCGATAAAACTAGGATCGGCTTTTTCTCACGTAGTGGTTTCCAGAAAAGAATGGTCGTCGATTGAGAAATGGATAGAATGAGACCGCTTGCGGCCAATGCCACCGCGATGGTATTGCCTAGTAATTGGCTGGAAGTAATCTCAGCTGAACGATTGCTTGCTTCACCGGTGTCATTCATGGCTGAAACGAAGGGTAGAACACAAGTTGAGAATTATCATGACCCGATATGAGTGGAGTCAGAAAAGGTCGGTCGATTAGCTATAAACTTAACGATACGCTCTTACTTGTTATGATCAGCTGTGATCAGTAGCAATTGTTCCGATTTCCTGTTCAAATAACAACATACCTGACTCCTTTGAAATTGTGGCTTTATCAAACCTGCTGCAATTACGTTTGAACAATGATATTCAGTGCCCGTTGATTAGCTCTTCGACTACAAGGCCTCAAGCACCATTAGCATCACAAAATGTAAACGAATCCGAATTAGCCAATGAATGCTCCATTCATGACGTGCCTGAAAACACGGATATTATGCTAATCAGAACGACATTATTACAGTCGATTCATGTAAGGTACAAGGGTGTATGTCATTCATCACACAATACTTTCGATATGATGTCTTTTCAGGCAGCAGTAACTGCTGCCAGCCATTCACAAAAACCGCTTTGACAATATGTGCTGAAAAATAAGCAGAAAGAATAGAAAAAGCTTTTCGGGCATGCTTAACTGTGATGGGAATGTATTTTGGTACCACTCAAGCCTGTTCTATCGCTGTCTAGCGTAGGCAGACAAGAAAAGTAATGATCCATGAGCTGTGAACGTATCATCCAATTATTACTGCATCACTTACAATGTTGTCGGGGTCCATTAAAAGCACATTATGTTGTTTCAGCTATATAGCCTTTTTGATACATTTGCTTATAATTCCGAGCCGAGACGATTCCAGAAGACAAGATTATTTGCTCAGCTTGTAGTGCACCTCTGGACTTAGAAGACTCATAAACGAAGAATCTTCTAGCAACGCTAATTTCAATACGTACAGTATCAATTGCTACCTGTTGAGCCAAAGTTATGGCTACCATGACAGTCATATGCGTTCTCTGCCTATTCGCACTCTCCTCAGCATCCAAAAATTTACACAAACTTTCCAGCCATGTACAAGTTATTGATACCCCTGATGAGCACACGAAATTCATTAATCGCCTATTCGAAATTCTGGCTGATGAGAAGGTTATAGATGAAGCTACAATTGCTGGAATTATGCCGAAATTCAGTATGCTCTTCACACATTACAAGAATCCAGGTTTTCCAGTAATAATTTTCAGAAATCGGTCTTATTGATCGCTTCTTCAGAGCCCTGACTGGTCCAGCGTATACTCAATCCAACATCACAAATATAACTGTAAAAGGAGATCAGGAAGCCAGCAAAAGATTTATTGAGATTTTGACTTATCTCATTGACACATCTGATGAGAAGAAAGCGATTTTGCTGATCGTATGCCTTTTGCAGTTGATTTTGGATAATGGGATCATGGATACTAAAAAAGCTTCAGATATGGCTGCTGATCTTGGTATGTAAATTAGCAGATTTTTTCATGGCCGTCTCTCGGGCATCAGAAAATGACCATATTTTCAGGCTACACTATCTCAATCGAAATGATGATGCCAGAAACCGAATTTAACCAGGCTGAAGAGCTGCCTGCTCCAAAATCACCTGATTCTAAAAACGACATCCTGGACAGCACAGTCACAATTCTGAATACACCAACAGAAGAGGAATTGCGAGATTTTAGTATCATCGTTCTTCAAAAATTGATGAAAGCAAATATTATCAGCAAAGAAGTGGCTATAGATATCACAGCCGTGATCGGTAGCTCATTCATTGCATACTGTGCGATTCAATCGATACTACATTTTTGTAGGTCACGATGGCATGATAAAAGTGGAAAGACAAATCACAGAGAATGATATCAAGAATTGGGATATACATGGAGATGCTAAAGCTAAGAAGAAATTCAAAAATCTGATTTTATCCGGACTTGCCAACCCGAAAGAGAATACTGTCTTGGCATATCTATTGCAACTGATTATTGACAGTGGGGCTATGGAAATTGAAAAAGCGAAGAAATTGGCTTCTAAACATGGTGAGTGTCAATTAGTGTATCAAACTGGCTGGATTTGAATCAGCTTTGATAGTTTTAGGTGTCAAAATATCTGTCGATGCAAATAGTGAAAAAGATAAACCTCTGAAACGAGATCAACGTCCAGCAGATATGCCAAGTCAGAAGGATGATTTGGCAAAGCAGCAGGAGAAGGATGAACTGTAAGCCGTTCTGGGGTGAAATTTTTTAGATTTTTAAGATTTGGTGACACGTTTAGCTTGATATTTGGTGAGATTAAAGTGTGTGATTTGTGGATTTACAATAGGCAGAATATGACCTAGCAACAATCGCTGCCATGATTTTGCCTTGAGAGCCGGAGCATTGCGCAATGGCACAGCAAGAATTGTGCATTGCGGTTGTCTTTTGCGACGCCGTTCAGTCGGCATTGAGTAAACAGAAAAGTTGACGTATGAATGATAACATATCAATCTATACATAAAATCAAACTTCGTTCCTAGTATCCCCTTCCACAGCTAACAGTGGTATTTTATTTTTCCAAAAATGGCTACAGCAACTAAAAAAAGACGATGCAATAAATTTTCTGAACATATGAAAGACGAAGAGAAATCACGAATTCTCGAATTGCTTGGCGAAGAATGTTACGTAAGGCATTTATGTAAAAATATTACAGTACATACATCATGACAGCCGTGTTCCAGGCATTGGTCAGTGGTGCAGTCGAGCTTCATAGCAGATATGATGACAACAATATGCACTCGATCATGCGTGGCATCATGTGCTTTGTCAAAGATCACGCTAAGAAAAGATATTTTCTGCGTCTATTCGATTTGAGTGTGAGTTTAGCATTGCAAATTTGTAATCCAGACCCTTTTTTTGGCTCATGAGCACAGGTCCAGCATTGATATGCTTTACTGTAAATGCAGTCGTTCATTTTTCCAGCAAGTCATCCAATGGAGTCACGAGATAACCGAAACCGTTCACCCGATCACTTGGAAAACTAACTCCAAATCCATCTTGACATTCGCTTACCAACATCACACATTCGAAATTAACTTCAAACACAACCAGGATGCTCTGCGTTTCATACTGGCACTGGATCATCATCATCAAAAAGTTTGTCGCCCCCAAAGCTCATGGGAAGCTGGTAATGGTGCGTCTGCTGATGTGGATGAGTTGCTTGATGGTCAAAACTCGTATAGCAGAATCAAAAGTGAACGCCCATCAAAACCTCCTCGAAAGGGACTGGCGAAAGCTGAAATCGGTCTACCAACCATTTTCGAAAACCGCAAACACGTTGGCTGGGACGCAAGCAAAGGGTCGCAACCTAAATCCAATGTATTGGATGAAGAATTGGATCCGAATATCTTGCACCTGCTGCAGTTGGTGGGCGTTCCAGATGGGCACAAATTAAGAAAGGAGGATAAGATATTCATTCACGACTTTATCGATCAGCATGGTGGAATGGATCAGTTGAAGAAGGAACTAAGTCAACTTACGCCATCATCTCCAATGGATCCTCCTGCTGGCGATGCTCCTCCATTACCACCAAGAACAAGTTCATTACAGTTGCCTATATCGTCGCCAGTGCCTCCTGCACCGCCTGCTGCGCAATCGGTCGCTTCATACAGTCGTCCCAATGATGCTTCTGCAGCAGCACCTCCAACAATATCCGTTACTCCAAAACCGGTGCCTGCTCCACGAAAATCCTTGCGTCATGTGGAACAGCCAGTGCATTCACTGCAGCCTGCTGTTGGACGAGACAAACTGATTGATTCGATCAGAATGGGATTTACTTCACATGAGGTAAGTCTAACTTCAACAATTAGTTGCAACCAGAGTGACTTGTTGCTCCTTTTTTACTCGCCGAAAGAACAACAGGAGCCCTCAATTCCACTGGAACAAATGGGCGGAATTTTTGGCGCTCTTGCACGTGCTATAGCCGAACATAGAATGCAAATCGAATCGGACAATGAAGATCGTAGTACGCAAATCGAATCGGACGAAGACGATTGGACCCATCTCTTATAATCGTTTCGGTTGGGTTTCGATGCGATGCCTGTATAGTAACAATTTTTAGGTGCTATTTTCAGTTCAAATGTATATTTGTATCATAAAAACTGGTGCGTTGCAATGGTGACTGCCATGGATGGAATCTGAACTGACTTGTGTGAAAATTGAGCAATTTTGAGAAGTATTAGTGCATTGTGCATTTCTGTGGCAACTGCCATGGTTTCTTTTGGATTCCATAGATACCATGGCAGTCCCATGATGTGAGACTATTCGTAGAATACCTATGGGGGCACGTTGTCCCACGTTCTGTGCCACATGGGACCCCTGTGGGATTTCCAAGGTCATATGGGTTCCACATGGGATTTTTGGTTTCCCACGATTTACCAAGTGGAAGCAAAGTGGCATGATGTTGGTCAGGGAAGCTGGGATATCTAGGACCTTAGACCACCAGGGAATAAGCAGTTCGTTCAGTTCCGCCCTCATTATTTTTCTCCATCATTCAGACTCCCAGGTAATAATTTTCGATATGCCATACTGTAGAATGGAAACAACATTCCATTTTTCATACAAGAAATATATGAGTCGATAATGGTATCTATTTGAATTTCTATATTAACTATTTTGCTGATCTTGTAATGGAACCCGCTAGTAGGCAAACGTTTTTTTGCTCTAGAGTTTCCTGGCTCAAATTCCTCACATCCTGGATTTATGCAAATGGATCATATAGATTTTTGCAATTCATAAATTCAGGCTCGGTTACAGTGCAAATAAAAAAACTATCAAATGGCTGAACATGTCCTGCATTGCGGCTGCGCCTGCTGATTTTCACTGTGGCTATTATGAGTGCCATGATACTTGTCCATTAGACAGAAGTCATGAGTGGATTTAGAAGCTGGATCCATTAAGCTTGTATGTTAGCTAAAGATTAGCAGATCCGTTGGCTTGGTCGTTTCATATCAGGTTTTATAACTTGGCTGGATTGAAATCCACTCATCAATGTACTGTACAGGAAGAATTTTCTGAAAAAAATGCTATCTCCAAAGGTCCCACCAGAAATCATTGATCTAAAACGTCGATTTACATCCAGTTTACCAAGTCCAATCGCATGTCTCATTTGGATTTGCGGTATCATTCTCATGACTGCATTGATGATAACAAGAATCTACCCGTTACTTATTCAATACAGATACAGTAACAGTGGTACTGTAATGGAAATCGTATCGAAAAATGCAACTATCACGCCACCATTATTGACCATTTGCATACCATACGCTCCGCATTCATTAGAGATCATGACCGATTCATTGCGCAATGATGATCCATCCGAATGCTCGCTTTGCAAATTATTGGCTGATCATCAATTCATAAATTTAAGCGCCAAATTATGGAACCGTTCTTCGGATACTACTCACGATATGGATATTAGAAATTTAGCTAGCATCTTATTCCAGCAATTGTTGGAAACAGGCGATTTTTCTGTCCTGGAACCCCGGAATGCCCTCTGGAATCAGCCGATCATAGAATCCGTATGGGATTTCTTCACATGTATTGGTGATTTCGATAATGACGCTACAAATGTGAGCAATTCTTGCATCGAAATATATCAAGCTGAACAGTTGTTATCCGAGAAATCCACGGTGGATGATCTCTTCAAGCGGTTAATCCATTTTTTATGCGATCACGTGCATATTGGTGAGGAATCGAACAAGGAAAATTCATGCGAACGAATTTTAACTAAATATGCATCGCATACTTTCAAAGATCATTTCTGTTTCAAAGTGGAGAATTCAGAATTGGAACGAGGATTCAATGTTACTGTAAACGCGATGAGCAGACGTGGAGTCCTATTCAGGGCTCTGGAGGATATCAGGAGACCTTTTTATGTATTTTCCGGATCCGATATGCTTTTATGGCCATTGGGAGATTCGGAAAGGAGTAATGCGATTTTTTCATCTGATACAGGTAAAAAAGCAAAAATCACAGGTGTGGTGGGGTTTGAACCCACTGGGCCTCTGGCTTGCAAGGCCAGTGCTATCTCCTGAGCTATAGCTGGTTCCATACGCATAGCCAATGGGGGCTTTGGGGCTGAAGCCCCCTCCGACCCTGGGAAATGACCGAGGGTTCCCCTGATTTTTCTATTGGCAGCCAGCCAAAAACTATGAGGGAAGGGTCCCCTGCTCTTTTTTGGTCAAGCCCCCTCCAAATGGAGAATTCTGGATACGCCCATGGGTTTATATGCTACAGTATCCCAATGCTTTCAGGTCGTGACAAATTGCTCCGCAGTCATGAACAGTTCATTCTCAAATACGCAGTGGAATCAACGGTATTGGCGAAATACAAAAACAAGCAATGCTATCCAGAACGAACGCCAGCAGGTTGCATCGGTGGATGTTTGGCCGAAAAACGGATCCAATGTTATGGATGCATACCGTTCACATTTCGCAAAACCAACAGAGCTTTGAACAGGTTGCAAGAATCCCCGGACACTCCGTACTGTACAAGTACAAATTACAATAATACGTCGTGTAATAATTTCGATGATATTTGCAAGCATCAATGCATGCAACCGTGCAAATATATCCGCTATCAATGGCAAGTGACCAATACGTTGGCTACTGGTCAAACATCGAGAAGATTCACATTGAAAATTAAACCTATCGAAGCACCGTTCGTACAATTCGAAGTGGTCCCTCGTCAAACGTGGGATCAATTTCTATCCAACGTAGCTGGCTTATTCAATTTATTCCTCGGATTCAGTGGCGCAATGGTGGTCGGCTGGATTGTGAAATGTTTTAAATTTTGCAAATATCGGAAAACCCAAGAGCACATCAATGATCAGACTCAAGTTTTACATCAACTGGACATTGGAAGTATTTTGACGCATGGGCCTACTGATTGCATTGAACTACAGAAGGCTTTGTTAGCTAAGATATTAGCATTGGAGGAGCGTTTGGTTCAAATGGAAAGGAATCAGAGCGGGAATTCAAAACATGACGATAGGTGGAGGATGAATTATGGGTTTGAATTACGTTATTAGGGATATGCTAATGAATTTATAGCAGTTACATTTCTTCTGCACATAATCATGTAAAAATTATGTATGAAATGGCTGAGCAGCATTAACTCGCAAACTGTAAAAAGGGTTCTCACAAATAATAAATCACCGCTTTTCAAGCAGTTGCTGTTTTCAAAAAGCCCTGACTCTTGCCTGAAACTTTCAGAGCAGCTGCTTTAGTCGCAGTAGCCAAAATCTTGGTCGCAGAAAACAGTTATCAGTTTCTGAGGATTTGGAGAATGGCTTCACTTTCTGTGGTTGCAGCATTATGCATGATCATTTTTACACCACAAATCCACGCAGGTATAATCACTTTCAATTACAGTAAGCAAATAAAACTCAAAGTCTTTCTAGCACAAAAATTACCAGCACCAAGACCATTATCACCGACAAACAACACCAATGTTCGTGTTTCTGATTTGAACAAATGCGAACGCATCGAATTTCGCTGGTCACCAGTGCAGAACGCCAGAGGTTATGAAACCGAAACGGAATTTAAGGCCAGCAATGGTTCTTGGATTTCCACATACGAACCACGTTACGTGAATACGCCCAATGATCAGATCAGATTTTGTGATCGCCAGACATATCGCTGGAGAGTGTATGCTTATGATAACAGAGATAGAGCAGGGGAGAAGAGTGAATGGGTAGTGTTGAAGACCACCGCTTGAGTGGAAATTTGTGCTTTGCGAACGTGGTGCAGGATGATTTTATGCTGTTTTCATTGGCTTTATTCAAAGTAATCAAAAGCACAATAGCAATAATCAAAAGCGATAGTAAATGGGATTCTCACTATATTCTATGGATGAAATGCTGTCTTCTGAAGGATCATGATAGCACAGCAATGCATAGTAAGATCACTGGTTTTGTAATGCAAAATATGCAAGTCCAGTAAAAACCACATTTGCACTGAACATCAACAGCTCAGTTTGCGGCCACGATTTGGCCAGCATAAACAGCATCTTGAGAACAGCCTTATGATTGATATTTATCCAATGAAGCATCTGAAATAAAAGCGATACCACATTATCATTCATATCATAATTAATCTCTGCTTCGTAGCAATCAATCATTCCAAAGCATAGCACGAATCACATGATATAGTTATGGCCTTTCTTGCCTTGAGCATCCCTTTTCAATCCATAGCCAAGACCGATGCAGCGAAACCCAAAATGGCACCAGCCACGCCATGGCGGCAACCACTGTTTGGGGTAGTCTCGTCATCCTCGAAAGTCGGGGCAGCCCACACTAGAGTTCCTACGTTACATTTGTCGCCATTGCAAGTGCAAAAATTGTCGCACACATAAGCTTTCGTTCCATTCCACATCAACTTGTAGTTTTCAGTGCATTCATCTTCTTTTTTGGTGGTTGTGCAACCAGCTTCGAACCACCTCCCTAAAATGACCATGATTCAAAAACGCCAGAAGGATTTCCCTTGCATAGTACCTCCAGTAGTATCACTGCATTTAGCGACATAACAACTTTGTCCGAAATCACAAGTTACTCCAGAATTTTCATTGCCACCTTTTGGTGTACGGTCGTTGTACGAAATGCAAACCGTCTTTCCGCTTCTCAGATCCTCCATATTCGTATTGCACATATCAGTGTCACAGTAGCAAATCTCAGGGTGATCGAGATCGACCTGTGGGAAGTCAACGCATCCAGGTCCATATGGATATTTCGTGCAACCTCTGATGACGACGGCTAGTGGGGGAGAAGAAAGCAATTATTTATGATGCGACTGTGCATGTAAACATACTTCCGTTCCTTTCAATAAAACATCGGGCGTCATCACATCCCTCTTCTATACATTCTTCCTTACTGTCAGGACCACCTAACATGCAATAGTGGCATTTGATTGCATCTCCTAAAAATTTTGTCACTGCACAATGGGTGACACAGAATGAATGTCACATCTTATTACCTTGCTTTGGGAAAGTCATCAGAAATAACAGCATTGGCAAGGCTATTTCCATTGTGGATCCACAATACCAAATGACTGTATCTCAATAGCCTATCGGTCTTCTGATAATTTAATGCACAAAATGCAGAATATTTGGCTCAGCCACCCAACGACTTGCTGGATTCATGTACTGAATGAAGCTTACCATATCCATCCGCTCAAGCCAAATCCGATCTTGATAAATGCATAGGTGGTGCTAGAAGCATTTTGATGTGAATCATAATTTGAGATTTCCTAGCCGATACAAATGCACTGATTGCCAGCCCAGAATATTTCGAGAATTTAAAGCTTGATGTTATCAGAACGTTTGGTCACATGTGATGCTGCACAAATCATGTTTTTGAAATATTTTAAAAAATGATTTAGCTATATTGGTGTTCTGTGACACCCATGCCAGAATCGATTTCATTCGAATCAGAAAAGAAATTCTGAAGCACATTTTTCAAACTAACATAGATATCACTATCTGCATTATCACTTTCCAGCTTATTCGCATGTACTCATAAATTTACATTTATTCGAATAGCAATTACTATCATTGACGCACGCGCCACCGCTTCCAACTTTTCCCATCACTGGACTATCCGTTGTGCATGAGCCGAAATCGCAATACCCACTGAAGCATTGGTCGTTGCTTGAACATTGACCACCTTGCATGGTTTTTCCTAATGTATTCCTTGTGGATGGTGTGGTTTGTGACTGACCTTGACTGGTCTGCTGACCAGTC
>JAQIWJ010001069.1:0-13627 GCA_034695185.1 Discolaimus major
CTCTCGACGTCACCAGTCACAGCGACGCCACCGCCACCACCTGGCATTCCGTACAATTCCGTTGCGGCTGGCAATCGATCAGTTTCGGCATCGAAGGCTCTAACCATCAGCCGTGCGTCTTCTGAAGCTGCTGCTTCGTCAAGTACGTATCATTTACTGAATCAGAAATCTATACTTTAACACAATTTATTTTAGGTATTCAAGATTTCACCCCAGCCAAGGCTGTCGTCGAAGCGAATACGGTTGCTGGTGGAACGAACGTCATGGCAAACATCACGGCGGCTGTGGCGTCGGTCGGAGCGGTGGCTTCTACAGTGGTCAATGCGATTATGCGTACTCAAACACCTCCCGCACAACCGCCACAAGCGATAGCGGTAACACCAGTGGCCAGGCCTCCATCAGTGCCCGTTTTACAACAGCCGCAGCCGATTCAACCACCCGTTTCCGTGCCTGCCGTCCAACAAACGCAGCAGCCAACGCCGCCAATTATTGCACACGTCGATCAACCATCGCAGCAATTGGTGTTCCAACCAACGACGCTACAGCCAACGACTCAACCACCGCAAGCTGCAATGCCCCAATTGCAACCCGCGGTTGCTGTGGCAAATGGAACAGCAGAGCCACAGGTGAGCACTATCCGTATGCTTGCATGCGAACACTGCTATCCATGAAGCAGCCATTATTTCAACGCTCCTCATTTTCAGGCGGAAAGTGGCTCGGTATTGTCGTTGAAATCATTGGCTCAACAAGCAGCAACCACAACGACATCGCTGGACGCAACAGTCGCCGCATTCAATTCGGTATTAACATCCGTGGCGTCGCAGAATCCGTTGCTACAACCGTCCCAACAACAGCCGACCAACGTTCTAGCGAGCAGTGCCGGTCAAGCATTTATTCTCAGTTTGGGCTCCTTGAATCAAACGAATTCGCAAGCGTCGCAAGAGGCGAAAATTCCACCAGCTTTGGGTAAGCTTGTGCAGTCTTGGTTGCTGAATAGAAATACATGATCAACAGTTTCAGGCGCCAGTCCGCTGGGGAAGGCTCCGTTGGGTGTAGAACACGGTATTCAATTAATGATGCTGGAAACTGGTACGCGTCACCTGCCATTTCCGGCGGATTCAGAACGGCTACGGTACGCATTTGAGGATGCATTGCTCAAATGCAGTGCTGACAATTGCCCTTTTGCAGGAATTATTTGCCACGAAGTCCCTGCCAAACGCCGCCTTATTATCCGCAAGTATCACCACCCATGGCGGATACATTGGAATATTTCAATCGATTGACGCCTGAAACACTGTTCTTCATATTTTACTACATGGAGGTGAGTGGCCGTAACAAGAATAATGTTCTTGCATAATATCAATCTCGTTTGCAGGGCACAAAAGCACAATACCTGGCGGCCAAGGCGTTGAAGAGGCAGTCGTGGCGGTTCCATACGAAGTACATGATGTGGTTTCAAAGGCACGAAGAGCCGAAAACGATCACAGAAGAATTCGAACAGGTGAGGCTTTAGATCTTGGTTTTTGAATTAGCAAAATCCAAGATCGTTGTCTATCCTCAAAGGCAATACGCTAACGGAATCCTCAAATTTCTTCAGGGCACCTACATCTATTTCGATTTCGAGAAATGGGCGCAGAGGAAAAAGGAGGGTTTTACGTTCGAATATCGATATTTGGAAGATCGCGAGCTTAGCTGAAAAACGTGAGAACATTCGCCTCCTGCTGTGACGCCGACGTCGGAAGCATATTGTAAAACGTGATATCCAGAATTTCGTACGTTCGTATTCGCCTGTATTTTTTTCCAAGATTGTTTACGGACGCGGTTGATTTAAGTGGCGGAGATTTATGGGTTACTTTTATGTACCAAATCCGATCGATTTGTGGACTTGTATTATTAATTTAGTTTGGCTTTGTTTTTCTACTGAAGCAAAATTGGTACAAAGTAAAATAAACACCAGTGATAAGAAGCTATCAAAAAAGCTAGTATAATTCGAAGCACCAGGAATATAAAATTGCGCAATCCACCACCAAAAAAAACGAGAAAGTATCGGAAGACTAGCAAAAGCGAATTCTATGAATCCTTATCCTTAACATTAGATATGCCTAGAAAAGCGGCCACCTCGAAACGAAAGAAAACTATCTTCAACTGCGTCGATATCCTTTGCCCAGCGTGTCCGAAATTTGAAATTTGTTCAGAATAATCGGAGTTTGCGTTTCATATTGATCCGTTTCCAATCGGATAATTTGTAGAATTCTATTGGCGTCATTCCGAATAGACGTTCGAATTCGTTACGATTCAAATGACGCTGAAAAACAGGAGTGCCTTAGTGTACGTACGGCATCCCCCGATGATCACTTATTCTTACCTCCAAGTGGCATCGATCAACATCCTCCGGCAACTTCTTATTCGTCGTCGCAATTTGCGAATATTGATAAATCTAAAAATACGGACCGTTTGTAAAAGATAGCATCGCTAATCAGAACTTGATCATACCTTCGGTGGTTTGCTCATGTCCGGTAGTGAAGTGCGCAAAATATTCTGCGTATACGATGGGTGGTCGTAAATGAATGACGACGTGCCAGTGAACGAATCTGAAATAAGCAGACAATTTAGCATTGACAACAGATGGATTTCATTTAGCAACTTACGATCAGAGAATCCAGAACTTCTTGTTACGTCGAGATCGCCGTAATGAAGCTCCTGAAACAAGATACATATTATTTTCATGAGACTGAATTTAGACGAATGCTTACATAATATCCATTCGCCGTTGGACCTGGTAGCGTTGCCGCCTTTGGTGCCAATCCGTAGCCAGGCTTTGGAGCTGAAACAGAAGGTTCCATGAAGAGGGCTGATCGAAATATGATTAGAAAAATCTTACTTCTCATATAAGGAATTGTAGCGGTTGCTGCACGTCCTTTATCCCAATATTCCCACGGTCTGGGACGATTCAAATAACGTGAGGGCGCTGCAAATAAATACGTTAGTATAAGTGTCGACTGAACGACGCAATTGATGCTTACATGCATTGATTGGTGAATCGTATCGACACTTGAGATGTGGCATCTTCTTTGCTGATGCTGTACGCGATGCTGAACGCGGATCCCAGAATAACGGCGTCCTCACTTTCTTGGCTTGCTCCTAAAACAGCAAGGTGCTGAGCAATGAAGAGAAAGTAATGCTAAATATCCGCTTACCGCCAAATCCTGGACAACCACTTTCGCAATCGACGATTCGTTTTCGAACTTCTTCAATTCTGCCTCGGCTTTGTGAATTTTCTCCTTCGCGGTATCCGCCTGATCTTCCTCCTCGTCATCTTCCAAATCGCTAGTGGATAGACGACGTTTCAGTTCTGAAATAAAATTTGGATTTTACCGATGCTTCCACTCAAAATCTCTTTCTTACCTTCCACAGCGTACGGGAACGGCGGTGCAGGAAAATCGTCTCGTTCAATAGCTGGTACCGCGTTCGGATCCGGGAACTTAGCGCTCGGATAATGCGACAACTCGATCGGTTCTTCGTTATTCATATGGGGCGAATGCGGACGAGGCGTCAATTCTTCCAAGGCTTCGGCCAATTTCTGCATTCCCGACTTGAACATCGAAATTCGTGATTTGCGAATTTTCACTGGTCCTCCTGAAATACATATATTCAGACGATGAAAAGAAAACTCATATTCATACCTTGAGGCGTATGGAATTGTTGCGATGGTGGCGGATGCGGTGAAATCGGTTGTTTCAAATATCCCAAATTCGGTTCCGGCAGCAAATACATGTACGTCAAATGCTTGCCGAAATCCAACGTGTATTTGGGTGCGAATGAGCTCCTCGGGCTTCGTGACAACGTATGCTGAAATAAGGGTATTTGAAGATGCCTTCAGCAATGACTAATTTTGAACATACCAGCATCTTCTCGGGCGGTTTCATATCGTTGCACCTGGGATGCCAAATTTCGTCACCTGCAAATTAGGAGTCATTACAGCTTCTCCAAGAGTAAGATGAAGATATCTCACCTTGCATATACATTTCCTCGCCATCTTCAAAATGCTGATTGCATCGAGTACATCGAGCGCATTGAGGATGGAAGTGGTAATTTCCAGCCTGAAATCCACGCCAATATTAATGCCGCCAGATGGAGGAGCAAAAATCAACTCACTTGCAACACGCGTCCAGATATGAATTTTCCGCATTCATCGCATTTGACACCGAATTGCGCATTGTAATCGCGAATGCAGTACGGATAACCATCCCTGGAAATTAGATTTGATTAGATCAAATAGAAGCAAATTTTAACCACAGCTTACTTCGTCATATATTCGCCATGCAAAACCGATCCGCATGTCGTGCACTTGAAGCACCATATGTGCCATTGCGCATCCAACGCCAATAGCACTTGACCGCTGTGGATCACTTGATTACAAGCCGCACATGCTAAAATAAAAAACCTTGCAATGCTCGCAAGGATAACCAGTATGTCTCAACGTACCTGCGGGTGAAGATAATCCAGGCGGTGATATTGGAGCAGGCTGCTGCTGATTACTGGTCATTGTTTGAGTCGGTTTCACCACCGTCACTGCACACCGCTCGCATAACGCCATTTTCCCATCATATGTGACCTTTTGCCCAGTTGGGAACGGCTTCCTGAAATAAGCATTCTCTCAGGCACAGTCAAGTGCACAACAAGATGATTACATACCTGCATCGATCACATCTGAAGCATTGTTGATGATACGTCTTGTCCATCAATTCGACTACGTCACCCTCCACAAATTGGTTGCATGTTGGGCACCGTTTACCGAATTTGTTGAAATAATCGCTCGGGCAGTAATAATCGCCATTGTGGACGAAATAGCCGACATCGCCAAGGCCTTTTCGGCACGCTGAAAAGAAGGACCTTTAATCTTCTGCAAAATTTGTGCTGCAGCATGATGCGCATTACATCGCAAACAAAGCTTTTGCTGTGCAATACAACTGAATTCCAACCATGCCAATGCAGGCGTAGCTTTCTCAAGAATTCTTCAGTCAAAAGTTTACAGCTCCAATGGGCTGTCGAAGCAAACATCAACAGCTGACCATGCTTCAAATGCGTCGGCACAAACAATTGACCAGACTTCCAGTCCAGTCCAGTCCAGCCAGTATAGGCTGGGAATGTAATTGAAAAGCACTGACCTTTGCAAGTAAAGCAGGAGACGTGGAAATATTTGTCGTTGGCTCGAATCACGTCGCCAGTGCACTTTTTCTTGCAAATCTCGCATCGTACTTTGCCTGGAAAAATAAACAAATATCACTGGCAAAAACTTCACTCATCAATGTGCGAGTATTTTGTGTGTTTTACAAGATAAAGGCGGGGGTCTGGAGGGTGAAATGAAAAAAGCTTAAGATCAATAGCTTCAGCAATCGACTGCAGCAAAACAGATTTCTTCACAAGCTAAGTATTCGCTTAATGCGAAATTAAAATTCTTCAAAGCTGAACACATTTCTGACGCTTGTCAAGTTCAAGCCTAAAGCCGCTAGGAAACGCATTTTCTTCGCTAGCAAAAACTCAAGAGTTCAAGCTGCGAAAGCGCTTGGACTAAAACCAGTCGTTGGCTTTCGACTAGCTCAAGATATTCAACGCTTCTCAGAAATTGCCAATCGTAATTTCAAGACAAAACGGAAGCCAAAGCAAACAGCTGCTTCTACTGTTCCCATCTAGCATCGAAAAAGCAATGCCACATTTTGAAAATCCATCCGGAAAGCTTAGCTAAAGCTATATGATATCGATCACTACATGCATGGCAAAGAAAAGGCCAGCTGGGATAAATAAGGAACTATTGCTCAGCCGGATGACGAATCTAGGCAGGAACTATGTAGCATTTGCAAACCGAACGTAAAGATGCAGCATGTAATCATTAATTTACTGCGAATGTAGCTATCAAAATAAAATTAGCTAATCTAGCTATGAAAAAGAGGGCGGGACTGGGTCTCAGCTTGCTCAAAATCTAAAGCAATACTCACCCATGATTGCAATAATATCCTCTCGTCAAAATAATTCACTTCACTCTTCCAATGTCAATAATAATACCAACGGCATAAACAAGAAGCTTGATTTACGGCTGCTACCAATGCAAACAGAAGCTGCCAAACGCGGGCGATGAGAAGAGTGTTGGCTACTGAATTCACACCTCCAAGTTGCTTGCTGCCAGCCGGCCAGAAGAATGCTAAACATGTAGCCGGAAACAACACGCATTCCTGCACCGGTGCGCGTTGTGGTAAGCAGTTGAGGTGTCTGCTACATGGCGCTCGTAGAAATTTTCCAGAAAATTCCGATTTTTCCTGGATTTCCTCTAATTCCGTGTTTTGGTTTGATCGATCAGTATATTGATTAAATCAGAAAATTAATGTCATGACGGAGGATAAAAGGTCGAAACAATATGAGAAGATCCAGCATTTGGGAGAGGGACAGGTAACAAAAGTAGAATTTCAGAAATGCAGAAATCTGAAATTCGCAATTTTTCAGTACGCCAACGTGTACAAGGCCAAGGACACGGTTACGGGAAATATTGTGGCTATAAAGAAGGTAATATTTGTTTATATCAGTGCAATTTATGTCTTGTGATGGCACATTTGCATGTCACTTCCAAAACTGCTGTCAAAATGGAATATATGACCTTTTTCAGATCAAATTGGGGACACGGGCCGATGCGAAAGATGGAATCAACCGAACAGCGTTACGCGAAATCAAGCTAATGCAAGAAATTTCTCATCCAAATATTATTGGAGTAAGCGCTGGAATTTTTCTATATGCGAGCCATTTCTCATTTCTTGGATTTTCAGCTACTTGATGTTATTGGCCACAAGTCGAATATTTCGCTGGTCATGGATTTTATGACTACTGATTTGGAGGTAAGCGATGATTTTTCTGTCCTCGTAGAAATTGACTGATGTTACTGGCTTTCTTTCAGGTTCTGATCCGTGATACCAACATCATCTTTTTGCCGGCTCACGTGAAGAATATCATGATCCAGACGTTTCGAGGATTGGAACATTTACACGTGAATTGGATCTTGCACAGGGTAAGATTGCATAATATTGAAATTCTCCAAACTCAGTATGTCCTCGTTTCAGGATCTGAAGCCAAACAATTTGCTGCTGAACGATGATGGCGTAGTGAAATTAGCCGATTTCGGTCTTGCTCGATATTTTGGATCGCCTAACCGGATTTATACCAGTCATGTTGTTACCAGGTATCTCAAATTCATCATCAGCAGCCTTTCCTTGAATCTAATCGTCTATATTTGCAGGTGGTATCGTTCGCCTGAATTATTGCTTGGCGCAAGGAATTACGGCGTTGGAGTCGATATTTGGGCTGTGGGATGTATTTTGGCTGAATTGCTGTTACGGGTAAATCATTTTTAAATCTTTCATGATTGGATTGCCTGAGTCTGCTGTTCCAGGCACCGATATTCCCTGGCGAGTCGGATTTGGATCAACTAGGAAAGATTTTGGATGTTCTTGGTACGCCTGCAGAGAAAGATTGGCCTGTAAGTTGAATGAAGGTTCCTCCGTGAATATCTTCAAGAATCCTTTATTTTAGAACGTGGAATCGCTGCCGGATTACATCAAATTCAAGCCTTGCCCTGGAATTCCATTGAAGCAAATCTTCATCGCGGCTGATGATGACCTTCTGGAGCTCATCATCCGATGCTTCCGTTACAATCCATTGGAACGATGCAATTGCAGCGAGGTAAGCAGGTACAGTATCTTTGATACATGCTGACTGATATCGCCGTTCTTTCAGGCTCTTCAAATGAGGTATTTCTCAAAGAAACCTTATCCAGCTAAGAATACTGATCTACCGCTGCCAAAGAAGTTGACCATTGAGAAACCTGGTACAAAACGACGCCGCGGTTTGGATGAAAGTAAGTGCAATTGCTTTTGTTATTAGCTAGTATTAAACTGGCGCTTTGTTTCAGGTCCTACGACCAGGAAAAAGTTGAATTTTTGATCGAGATTGGGATCAGAGTTTTCATTTCCGTTCCATAATGGAGTTTGTCTTTGTTCTGTAACTATACTGCTGACGATGTTGTATTTTCTGCTCATGGGATGTTCATTCAATAGATTATGGTTCGCAATAATTGTTTTCTATGATCTGTACAGCGATTATCGCTGATTATCTTGAATTGTTCTTATTGTATGAATGAATGGTGATGGATCTCCTTTTCCAGGAAGTAATCATCCATTATGCGGCCGTTTATTCTTCGCCCCACTAGTGGCATAGTTCGATTTATTCTATCCCGTCGATCATATTCAAGTGCATCATCGTCTATGTCATCATCCGATGATCCCATGTATTTGGATCGTACATTGGAGCCTATGCCGTCCGACGAAATCAAGAGACGATTTGAGAGATTTGAATCGCCACCGGACGCCAGAATAGCCAAAACCGTATTGCTCGGCTGCCCGAACGCTGGGAAATCCGTACTGACGAATGCATTGATCGACGCCCCAATATCAGCCGTGTCCAGCAAAGTTCACACGACCAGGAAAACTACGCGCGGCGCCTGTTTATTGAACGATCGGACTCAATTGTTCGTTTTGGATACGCCCGGAGTGATCACCAGCGCTCGAGCCAGCAAACACAAATTGGAGGAGACTTTATTGACTGATCCGGAAGGTGCCATGCTTGGTGCTGATACGGTATGCGTATTATCGGATGCATCGGATACGTACACTCGTGATCGATTGGATCCGCGGATATTGCATTTATTATATCGGCATCGACACCGTCTTACGTCCGTATTGGTATTGACGAAAGTGGACGCGGTCAAAGGGAAGAACATGCTCTTGGATTTGAGCATGACATTGACCAAAGGAATCGTCGGTGGGAAGCCACTTCCGGCCAGAAAATCGGACGCTCTATTGACCAGAGATATTGATTCGAGTGGAAAAGAGATATTCCGGAATCCTCCATCACCCGACGACACTGTGGCCGTGTCGGACGTTGACCATACGGATTCTATTGTCGAAACGTCATCGGTGGACGAAACGCTCCGAAAGTATTGGACCGGCGTGAATTGGCATACATTGGAGAAAACAGCCGACCTTCCTTGGCCTCAGGTTCAAGAATCGACGCTGCAGAAATGTTATCGAAACGAAGTTGGATGGCCGCTGTTCGATCGATTATTCATGGTGTCAGCATTGCAAGGACAAGGAGTGGACGAAATCCGAACCTATTTGAATGAACGTGCGAAACATGGGAATTGGAGATTGCCACCGTCCGTGGTCACTGATCAAGACGAAGTGGAAATGGTCAAGAATATCGTCCGAGCTAAATTGATGGATCGATTATCGTACCATATCCCATATACGTTGGATTTCAAGGTAATTCGCCTGTCAGGCTTACTGTAGCATTGCTTCAGTTAGCCTGTGGTCACTGCTAAATCACTTCTGCGCGTTTCAGGTCAATGTATGGGAAGTGAACGAGAGCGACGTTTTGTGTATCCGAATGGACGTCGTATGCCATCAAGATCGAGACGTGAAGTTCATCATCGGCCCAGGTGGGAAATATGTTGCTGAAACGGCACAAGACGTTGCGCAAGTCTTGAGGAATTTATTTCAACGAGAAGTATTCTTTCGATTGGGCGTATACGCATCGAAGAAGAAGAAGTTCAGAACATGATTAGATGGTTTAAAGTTAAAGTAACTTCGGGACTATACCAGTCTAAGTTATGGATAATATCATCATTTGAATCGCATATACTTTTTACTGATGGTTTATGTTGAATATATAGTAGAGATCATTCATGTATGATTTATGAGTGTATCTTGCGAAATCATCTAGTCAACGACTTTCCATCTCGGTTGGTGATTTCGGGCGGCCTGGTTTCGATTTCATTCAATTCCAGTTCGATTCAACCCAGTGGCCTGTACGTGTTAAAGGTCGTTTCGGCCAGAATTTGCTTTCCTTCTCGCCTGAGCGATCACGTGTGAAATTTAGGTTTAAAATTTTCCAGTTTTTGAAAATGTTACTATTACTCCTATTCAGTACCAGAGTAGAAATTTGCACTGGACCCTTTGTACGATCATTAGAATGGACACGATCATAATCGTGCTAATCAGTTTTTGCATCGTATCTTCGCACGGCTTAGAATCAGGCTCACCGTGTGAAGCTGAATATTCCATGCAACCGAGTCGTACGTTCCATGGTACAGCGCAAAATTCGGACGAAAATCCTGCGCCGTACAAATTCGCCTTTTTGGATTCTTACGGAAGAGAGGTCAATGAATATACTAATGAAATGCATACCGGTGAGTAGGCGGTTACAGTACGCCCGCTACTAAGCGTGGAGCGGCTACAGTATGCCTTCATTCAGGGTACATCTAGTTTTTTGCAGTTCAATTATCCGGAGACGTTCCGTTTCGAGGATTCCTCATCCAAGCAAGGCTAGCAACGCCGCAGGCTTTCGTGATCGGTCATTTGAGAGCTGGTCATTTCGTGTACGACCAATCGAGATGGTCTGAACAAGGCATAAAAATGCAACGATGCCCACCGTTCGCTAATAATTCCATTACACATTCTGATAATAAAGAGAAATACGTAATTTCTGCTAAATGGCAAACGTTGAAGAAGGAAGGTCCGATTCAATTTATGTAAGCGTATGGTGCAATGGTCATGGCCGCAGTGCACCGAGGCGAGGGTTCAAATCCCTGCGAGGCTTGAAATTTTTGCTTTTTTTGGAGAAGCTGCTGATAATGCCAAAATCGCAAGTCTATTTTCAGCATCACCGTTGTGCAAAGTCGAGATATTTTTTGGAGCCAATGGCAACCTCGATCGGGTTTTCTCGTGCCAAGCAGCAAAGCTAAATTTGAAAGTCAACATTCCGGTTCGGATCAGGATGAAAAATCAGACGAGACAGGAAATGGGCAGAAATCGGACGAAACACGGCACGAAAAGCCGATCCCATTCTTAGGCACGGATGAAGAAATAGATACGAAAGATGCCGAGAAATTCGTAGTGCCACGATTCAATATATCCTTGAAAGCTGGAAAAGGCATTTCGGTACAAGTGGTGCATGCGCAGAAGCAAATCAAGAAATTCCCCGTGCCGCCAGTGTTCAATGTTGAGGATCGATTCGAGGATTCCGAGGATAATGAGTTGGCTGCATTGGCACGACTTGGATCGGGTGATGCGAAAGGTTGGTGCTTGCATTTTCGTATGGGGCCCCCATGCTTGCCGTGGGCAAGCAGATGTCTGGAATCATTCCAGACCCAAGGCATATTGACACCATAAACGACCGGCAAACCTTCCAAAGCGAATCTCATTGCAGAACTGGACGACCATCTTTGCAAAGACCACGCGTGTAAAAATAATGGAACATGCAAAGTATTGCCCAGAGAAAATCAATACGAATGCATATGCACTGATTATTGGCTAGGCGAATTTTGCGAAGGTAATCCAAGAACCCTTCCTCGAAAATACGCATTTTCACAGTGACCGACCAATTTGCAGAACCAAATCACTGTTACAAGAATGGACAAAAATGCAGAAACGAAGCGCAATGTATAATTGACGATAATGGCTTTCACAAATGCCAATGCAACGGCGAATGGGCCGGTGAATTTTGCGAAATCCCATGCCCGTCGTCTTTATGCCGGAATGGAGGAAATTGCGCGATAACCGTTGATAATAAATACGGATGCGCGTGCCCGGCCGGATATACTGGAAGAACTTGCGATATCGGTACGCAAATTGAGCGCGAAGTTTTCAAATTTGCATACACGAATTTTGCAGATATCGACGAGTGTTATCCGAATCCATGTTTGAACGGTGGAACGTGCGTTGATAAGATCAATGATTTCGAATGTAAATGCGTACGTGGGTATATGGGAGATAGGTGTCAGAGTAAGCCGAAAATAAGCCTGGAAATTGGCAGCATGATGCATTTTTCCAGGACCATGCCAAGATATTTATAAATCGTGCGAATTTTGGGGAGAGCAAGACAGATGCGAAATCATGAGACCGTCCACGAGATTCTTCGATATCAATTGTGCGGTCACGTGTGGGCAATGTGAATATGATAATTCCACAGGTATACAGACTTTCCGCATGGCCTTGCGAAAAATCATCTTTCATACTGTAACCACCTGGGACTTTTCCAGCATCATTTCTGGCTACTTTCAGGCAAGTGATAAAAAAGTTGTCCTGTTTCAGTAATCACTGATCTCCCGTTACCGCCAATATTGGAACCATTCAAATGGCTGCTGGGTAGATGGACATTGAATTCAACACGCCCGTATCGATTCCCATTGGATTTTCTAAACGCCACCGCAGGATATTATGAAATTTTGGATATCACCGCATCCTCAGTGATCATGTTTGGTACGCCATCGTTGAATTTTAGGTATGCCGACAAAGCTGGCGTACCACTGATCCAAATAGGCGAATCGCGTGCTGTAAAGTACAGCATATGAGGATACTGACTGATGCATCCAAATCATTGATTCAAATGTGATTTTATTCCAGTACAATTTCGTATAATAATCGGGATCCGGATGATCAGCAAATTACGTTCGGATTTTTGACACTTGGTCCGGGCACGAAACCGCTCAAAATTTCCCTTATGACTACAGGGAACGAAGGTACTGAATTCAAGCCAAAGTATCAAATAATGCAATGATGGCTTTTCAGGCATAACCGTAATGGAAGAAGGGGAAATGGAAGATACCAAATTAGATTTGGAAATGGTTTACGTAGCATCCAAACCGGAATTGGATGCTTTTGTGCCAACAAAAGTACAGAAAATTTGAATTTCGTATGGCCATTTGTGATTTGGGTGCATTTGTAGGTGAAAAGGCATTTCACATTTCAAGATCCGTATTTGCAAGAATCCATAGAAAGGCATGGTGCAAAAGATCAGAAAGATTATTTTACCAAATATTTTTATCGCGAAAAATGATTGCTTATTCGTGTGCACATATGTATGTACAGTATGAAAATTTTGTCTGTCACTCAGTGTGGTGTCTGTCTGTCCAGACATGAATGCCGTTTGACGGCCTGAGATGCAGTTTTTCAGTTCCGAATCAAGCATTACTGAACAAAAGTGCGGAAATCCTCATGTGAATAGTGCAAAAGCCATAAAATCCACGCGGATAGCCTGAAGCTACAGTTCCGCCCATCATGACAATGATTTATTGTGATTGTCGTAAGAAAGCAATCATGCGCCGTTGAATTCTGGTTTTTGCCAACGCCCTGTCAACCACCCTTCCAAAGTCGTGACAATGACTTGAGATCCCATAAAAGGCATGCTTCAATTTGCAAATCAACTTTTACTTTCCATCAAAGACTGAAAATGCGTTGTGTAATTCTCCTGATCGCGTGTCTTATCATTCATGTAGCCTTGGGTGAGTGCAATGTTTCGAATTCAGCAATGCAATTGCTGATTGCATAGGTTTTTTTAGCTGCACCTAAAAAAGATGGGTCAAATGGCCAGGCTGGTAGCAGTGAAGAGCGTGGTGACGGTAATGGCCAGGGTGGCAACCGTGGTGGCCGCCGTGGAGGACAAGGGCAGGGTTCATCAAATGGCGGCTATCCGTTGAATGGTCAAGGAGGCGGTAACAACTGGCCAAATAATGGCCGCGGTGGTAACC
>JAQIWJ010001070.1:0-13592 GCA_034695185.1 Discolaimus major
CTTCAATTTGCGGGCCCGGACTGAAGAAAGCCTATTCTTAAGTGTGTGCGTGCGCGGATTTTGGTCCACAAATTGAAGGTACACACACCTGCGGGTTCTCCTAAGGTCATTAAAAACAGGGTTTTAGGGCAGGAAAAGAAATGCCTGGAAAGCGGTAACCATAGAATGGCATTGATAGTAAGCCATTCTTTATTTGCACCAATAATAGGCCAACCGCTTGTTTCTTTGAAAATCTATAGCCAAAGCAAAGCGCTTTACATTTGCCACGTTTCATCAAGCTGTGCAATTCTGCCAGCTTGGATAAAAACAGACTAACAACTGATCTTGTTCCGACACTGGTGCCCAAAGGATTCATGCTGTCAAATATTAGGTCCGCTCTGTTGAAACGATAAAAATGATGGGACAAACAAAAATCGCATTCATCATCATGTGTATTTCCACGGTACATGAGATCATTGGTCGCAAAATCAATGAGAATCTGATCATTTGGTGCCATTACAAAATGCATGCTTCCGCCCCCAAAGAACTGGAAGAAAAAATTGGAAGTATCAAGGACCTGAGAGGAACTGAACTGCAAAGTTGTTATTTCCATGTCAAAGGTGGCGCTGAACGGGCCATTAACAAAATGGCGGATGGAAAAAGCGTCACTTTCGATTTCAATAAAGCCAGAGAAATATGTGAAGAAATGCATGCAGCACTTCCAACGATTCGTGATGAATTGGATCAAACGTGGATCGAAGGCACAGGAAGCAGTGCATGGATTGAGTTTATTCCACTTGGGGCAAAATTGCGCAAGGTATGTTTTGAACGTTTCTATACGGACGAGGGCCTAAAACTTGCCCATCTGGTACCATAAAGTAAGGTCATTTGAGATTTCTGAAGATCATTTGTGGGTCACTCAAAATCATGCAATGGCCAATTTTTCCAAATTGGAGTCAAATTATTTTGCGACTGACAAATAAAGAGGGTTCTTCCAAATTGAGTTGGGGAGGGTTCTTCATCAGAACTTACCATGGTATCGCCAAAGTACAATAAACTGTTTTCAGGTGAACACCACCAGCGAATACACGTATTGGGAAATCGAGAAATGGGACGATGGTTTACCAGGGATACGACCGACCAAACCTTTGAGAAGCGAAACTGAGGAGACAAATGGAAAAGATATGGCTGGCCTCATGCTAAAAATCGATACTCATGAAATCGAAATGGCCGTTTGGTCAAATGGGCAAAAGGTCGACAAAATTGGCATTGTGTGCAAGCAAAATCTGACCGCATTGATCCCAGTGCACGAGAAATCCACACTAGTTCCAACTCCACGACCAACTCCATCCGGAACTCCAATATACTGGTGCGACAGTGATGCAACGAGCAGTGCACCCAAAACGATGTCCGAAAAGGTCGAGAAAGCCCTGGAATTCAAAGCAAAGATCAGTGATCAAGTCAAATACGGAAGCAAAGAACTCACGTCCTGCTATTTCAAAGTGACAGGTGCAAACTGAAGAGGCGAACAAACGAGTTTATTCAAAAGACGAGGTTTTCCCCCGTTACGAAATCGACATGGAACACGCCAGATCAGTGTGTCATGAATTATATGCAACTTTGCCCACATTTCGGACGCATGAAGAGCAATTATTCATTGGTGACAAATTCACGACTAACACGACTGCTTTAGGCGCAAGTGTTGAACGCATAGTAAGCAAGCTAGAATCTGAAATTGTTCAGTGCAAAGAAAATGTGTCTTTTAGGGAACCCATGTCAACGGTCACTGGAAGCTGACAAAATGGGACGACGACATAGAGCCTGGATTTGTGAACACCTCTGATATACAAGGTGCTTATTATCCAGGAATAGATGTGAAAGGATTATCACTACACAATCATATTTGGGAGATCATTGTTGAGGTACATATCACAGTTTATTTCATCACGAATATTGTGAAGGAAAAGTATTTTTTAGCCATTCTACAAGACTGAAATAATTTGCAAACAAAATCGTAGCAATTTTTACAAAGCGACAGAAGGCAATACTCCCACAAAGACTGCAACGTCTACTCCGACGAATACATTTCCAAACCCAGAAAAGGCTCAACCTACAGGCACCGAAGCTGGGGTTATGATAAAGTCCACCATTTTCGGGATTCTCATGGTGGCCGTGTGGTTTGCGATGTGGCTAAATTCTTGATTAAGTAGCGGTTTTTGATTGGAGAGAAAAACACAAAAAAGCATAAAACTGATTTTATAACGCATGATTGATCGGTTGCTTTGAGCTGGACACAACAATTGTGATTTTTGGTATCAGGAGTGATGTAATGTTTGTGCATATGCTTAGGTAACAAATGAACGAATATATTTAATGGCTTGATTTTCCTGAAGCAGTCTGCTACATATGCTTTCATCATGGCAGATTTTACCAAAAATTGGCGCCTTATTTTGATTGGCAAGTTAGTCAATAAGTGCAAGACGTCTTGTGGTCCTGGTTGCAAAAGCGAACCAACAGGAGTGCCACATTGAAATTGCAGAACTGATTGGCATACGATTGGTGCTCCAAATGTGGATTTTCCAAGGTAATGCATGCTGATTCCAAAAATCTTCTTTATTTCGACATCTGATCAATATTCGTAGACTTGATCAGGAATATCGATTTAGAGTATGCCAGGCCCCCATCAATGTTATCATGATCGCTTCTAGGGCTTGGAGCATTTGCGATTGACAGGAATGCTGGACATTGTTGCGATCTTGTCCTTCAACCAATCCAGATTCGGATTCCAGGCAACTGAAGCGTCCACATTCAGGAGGGTTATATTATTTCGATCATAAACTATACCCCGATGCACACCGAACAATTTGTAATTGCTCTTGCCAATTTGCTTGCAAAATAATGGGCTGCCAGAATCGCCCTGGGAAAGATAAGTGAAGAAATAAGTTTACCAGATGTCAAGTATTTACTGGTGCAGCCCATTGTCGAGGTTTATGCTGATGATCCGGTTCAGTGCAAAACGTATCTTTCTGCCTCTTCTCGGCCAGAGCTCGATCACGCACAACTGTATATATCAGTGTCTTTTTCACACAATCGTCCTCGCTTAATGTCTGTTCTTTACTATATCCCAATCTTTGAAGCAATGAGCGGATGTCACCACGATGTCGCTTTTGGAGACATCGCCACAAACTGGTACCAATGTACCTCCGCATCTGTATGCAAAGGACGGAGGCCTTTCGAACACCAGATGAACCATCCAAGGCCAGGAACGACGCCTGACAACGTCCCCATTAAATAATATGGGAGAATTGCTGCATTGGGCGTGGTTTCATGATTGATCCTGGAGGATATTGTGGTGCTGGTTCACCACAAGGCTTTGGTCGGTCAGAAGCTTCTGATCTATGAATCTAGTAATCGTAATTTAGTATATGTTGTGTATGCTGTGCTTTGAGTTATCTGATGATTGAGGAGGCCACTATTCGAGACCAGGGGTGGATTTCAGAAACACAAAAAACCTATGTGTCACAGAAACCGGATGCTCTACAGCCTGACTCAATTGCCAGAAACTACAGTATACCTGCTGATATTTCAAGCAATATCTCCTCACCTGTAAACTCGTCAATAGCACGATCAGTGCAAACATGATTTTCAGTATCTTACTCAATATTTGAATCCAGTGGGAGAGATGGCAAAGGACACTTCGACTTTTTATCACTTTTGGCATGAAGATATTTGTCATTATGCTCATTTATTCAGTATCTGACGCATTCTGTGCTTGCATCGTTGATCCAGTCGTCTGGGAGGGAATTTTGCACAGAATAATGCCAGTTATGTTTGTCTTTCAATGCATTTATGTCTGGAGAAGTATCGAAGCATATCACTTTTTATACAAACACAATCTGATTTATTAACTGAACATAAATGCCCGCATACATAATGTACGATATAAAGTTCAATATCTGATAAATATTATATCTTACTGACTGCATTACTTTTATTTTTACCTGCAATCTCCTTTTCTTGTCTTGTATGATACCGCCCATGCGGTTACAGTATCTTTCCCGCCTTTCTTTCCTATGTTTAACATGGCAGTCGGTTTCGAAAGTTGGTATAAGCATGCGACAGGTATGCAATTTTGACATCAGCATTTGCTGGATGTGGCAAAATAGTTCTCGTCAAGCCATGGTTCTCGTCACTTTTCTAGAAATCCCTTTTCTTTTGTCTTTGAAGAAAGAAAATGATGAAATTTTGATCAGATACTTTGATCACATATCGATTTGAAATTATAGAACACTGTGTGGGGTATTACTTCATAATGTAGCTAGCTTAGCTAAATTGAAAATGCGCATTCCCTGGAAATGGAATAAAATTACTTTGTATTTCAGAGAAATCAATTTCAACTAGCTCTCTTTTATCGAAAGTGTATCGTTCTCAATATTCGAGCTAAGGCCTAAATTCGGCGACGTACACTCAAAGGTTTCGAAAAGAAGTTCAATCAACAATTTGAAAGGGAATGTCGACGAAAGAAGAATTGGCTTGCGTTTATGCCGCCCTATTGTTACAAGATGACAACGTCAACGTGACCGGTGATAAGATTCAAACCATCTTGAAATCGGCCGGCGTGGATATCGAACCGTTCTGGCCTGGATTATTCGCCAAAGCATTGGAAGGCGTGGATGTGAAGGTGAGTTGCTGGGTATTTTGGGGTCATGGGGCCCAACTTTGGGGGTGCCTGTGGCCATTGGGTTTTGGTGAAATGGCCTGGCTATGACCCGCATGGGCTCTGGCACTTGCTTCAATACCGTCAGAGCCCACATGTGGGTCGTCACATGACCCATGTCCACTTGGACCCTTCCCACAACTCTTCCTTACCACAAGCCTGGATCTGTGGCCATTGGGTCCTGGTGAAGTGACCTGTAAGGTAAGAGCCTGCATGGACATTGGCCCTTGCTGCACTGCTGTCAGGGCCCATTGGGCCCTGTAGTACGGTCACATGACGCATCCCTCCCCACAACTCCGCATGAATCTCAAGCCCCAATTTTTCAGGGTCTCATTACGAACGTGACCAGCGGTGTGGGCGTTGCTGGCGCTCCTGGTGCGGCTCCAGCTGCGGGCGGTGCACCAGCCAAAGCGGAAGCGAAAGAAGAGAAGAAAGAACCGGAGAAGAAGAAAGAGGAACCAAAGGAGGAATCGGATGAAGATATGGGATTCGGTTTATTCGATTAAAGCACATCAAATCGTATTTAGTGGATGTTATAATGCGGATGTGGGGATTTTGTTGAACCAGTATTTATGCTGGATGTTGGAAATATAAAGAAATTTTGAACCTTTCTGATCGTGGTTATGTGCCTGCTGATGTGAAATTCATTTCACATATCTTTGCACTAAATATCATTCGGTCGATCTGATCGATTTTATTATTGAAATTGGATTCCAAGTGACCTTTACAATGGGTTCACTGCTTTGATGCACATGATTATGCTATTGAAAATTTGTCATATCTGACAGCTGATTACTTGCAAGTGGACAAATTTTGGGGTCAACTTGTGCATACATATTGCTGTGGAAATCTGCTTAATTGTGAACTGATCACGTATCGAGATATTCAAGGTACAGTATGATAGAATAACGGAGTAATCACATGCTCATGAACCGTAATCATTGTGTGTTCAATTTAAATCTCGTCCATGTTTTCGACAGGATATATACCATCATGAAGCAATGGGACCGGTAATTGGCAGCCAGCAGTCTATATGCCAACGTTACTGTAGTGACATGTTTTGTATACTCCTCAAGGTTATTATTGCACCAGACCAAGGCAAGGCCTGTCCATGTTTACCATGATCAAATTACATTTGTCTTGACATCATGAGTCTATACTCGAATTATTGTTCAGACTGAAAGCCGTTTGAGTCAAGTCTTCTCCAATGGCAACGATATTGATGGCAATGCTCTTATCAGCAGGAGCTCTCATCATCAATGCTGATAACGTACGTTTTGTTGCAGTACAGTATCTCATCCTTCAGAACTCTAAAACAGTCACCGGTTGGTATACTGTAATCGCTCATACAATTGGCCGTTTTCAGATGATCGATCAACTATTGCCCAGTTGCAAAAACAATGCAACCGTGAATCAGATATGCGAATACTGGCAAACGCGTTTGCGGGAATAACGATGAGCAGGGAAATGCTGACGATAATAACTGCCACAATTACATATACGGAAATGGAGCATTTTGTCTTCACATTGGTGAATTGAACACTGGTACGCCTGCTACAGTTCACTGCACACCTGACGAGGCTGAGAAAATCTGTCGCCTTGCTTGTGAATGCTGTCAAAAACCAAACATCGATCAATGCGTTCGAGGATGTGAAAATGGAGCCATGGCCAAAATTGGAGAGAACATTTGCGGTGTGCCCATCCCGCCTTTAGGGGTGATTTAGTCATGTGATTGAGGCAGGAAAAGGTGAAGATGCAATTGAATAGAATGGGCACATTCAATGGAACCGAGATGTGATTATCTGATTATTTCGATCGATATATAATCCCTGGTTACTTTTACTTGATCATTTTGCAAAGAAATCATAATGTAATCTCGATTTATACATGCATTCGACAAATCCCGTACCAAAATTCAGCATCAACTGAATATTTTGAATTTGTAGCCATGTTGCCGTTGAATGTGCATTCATTTTGCATGAAATGCCATCCCAGAGGTCAACTTTGCGTGGTGATATGATATCACTATCACAATGTGCAAATCATGACAGCCAAACACACAATTGATTTTGAGCATGGTTTTGTAAAAATTGGGAGGTACAGTAGACACTGTCATGAAAACAATGATCAAGTTTTGCGTCATTTGATGACTGGGTATTCGCTCAGTGGAGGATTTTTTCAGTATTCCTTGCCTATGACAAGAAAAAGAGCCTACTAATAAGCTCAACAAATAGTACCTACAGATATTCATTGAACAGTGTGACCAAATTATGCCAGATTGACTATCGCATAGTCATGAAAAGTAATCATTTTTCGACAGGAAAAACATCATGCGTCGATGGTGCCAGTTTTCTCCAATCACCAGTTGATGCAAACGTTTACTGTGTGCTTCCTTTTGGTAAGCATAGCATGAGCCAGTGTTTATCAAACGGAAATGGTAGAGGAGATGACAGTTTACAATAATGAGCCGTTTGCCAAGAGAGCCATGCAGCAATCCCCATATATTGGCATGATAACTGCACAATCTCATTGTTCTTATCGAAATCGTTTTGAGTGAAGTTGTATCTCATGGCTGCGATATTACTGGCAATGCTCCTGTTAGCAGGAGCCCTTCTGATCCGATCAGAGGTTGGTGCACGTATTACTGTATCATCTGTTCAGAATTCATCACCACTGAACATGTGTGCCACACTGTAACCGCTCTACAGGTTGGCTGTAGTTTCAGATTACCATTCCAACATTGCCCACTTGCGATGATCCTGAAAAGTTGGACGAAATATGCGGGAAAATCTGCAAATGTGCTTGCGGATATAAGGGTGAGCCGGAGAATGCGACTTGCAAGGGCAGGTGCAGCGCATCGTTCGAAAATCCGGCAGGGTGCCTGCAGTTTGGTGAATTGAACACTGGTATGCCTGTTGGACCATACTGTTCTGATGCTGAGACCGAGGAATATTGCCACCTTGCCTGCGAATGTTGTCAAAAGGAAGGTGATCAATGCGTTCAAGCATGTCAACACGGAGCTCTGGCCAAAATTGGAGAGAACTTTTGCGGTGTCTAATTCGAGGCAGTTCACATTTGTGTCGTCAGATGAAGGCATTATGCTACCTTGGGCTGAAAATATAATGGTGGACTCATTTTGCAATTATGGTGATGGGATATGGTCATTATTATGCTTTGTGATAGCTTTGACATCTTTCGGTTGATATGCAATTTGATTATTTTCTATCGGATGTTGGACATAAATGGGTAGGTTTCTGAACAGATTCATACATGCTATCATCATCACACACATCGCTCCGAGGTCAGACCACAAAACCAGATCATAATTATTTTCATCCATCTAATAATTACTAGCTCTGTCCTTGGTTACCCCAACTTGCAATGGTCACAGGCCCTTTGCATAAAAAGCACTGTGAACTTTAGGCACGCGAAATTTCATGCTGTCTGTTACTGCGACAGGAAACTTGCGGCATGGACAAATTCTGTTCATTCAATGTAATGTGCTGGGATGAAAATTTGGTGCAGACAGGAAATGGCTTGGCGTGTGTATAGCTAGCATGACAATTTAGCTTAGAGACAGGAAACGGCATGTGTACAGTTAGCATCACCAATGCCAAATCCATTCAGTTTTACATTACGGGATTAAAGTGAACAGTTATGTTTACTGAATTTTGACATTTCCTTTATAATTTTGATTACTACGTTAAACATGATAGATAGGAAGTGACATGTTTACTGTGATGTCAAACTCCAAGGACACTAGCAGACGCTGGTTCAATACCAGCATAAAATCCCCTACTCTTCCAACAACTGCGTCAGTGTGCAACCTGGAACCTGCCAAGCTCCGTATTCCAATTACAGTACTGTCGTCAAAAATGGTTATTACAATCTTGGTTTCAATTCTACTGTTGGGGGCCGTCATGGTCCATGCTCAGGATGGGGTATGTGAAAATTGTCTTGAGCATTTACCTATCTGGCCTTGGATATAAAATTGATATCCAGACAAGTGATCACAAAACAGCTTCCTGAAGGCCCTTCACAGAAACCACCCAATCAATGCAGGCATACAGTAACCCTTCTTTCAGACGGCAACTTTGCCCAGTTGTTCGAATTGCGATGAAGTGGAGAACATTTGCAAGAACATGTGCGAATGTGCATGCGGCTATTCCAAACCCATTGACGACACTAGCTCTGAAGAAGATCAGCAATCGGTCCAATATTACGCGTGCTATGGCAAATGCTTCGACAGTCTTCACAACAATGAAGCATTTTGCCAATATTTTGGCAATGTCCAGAACAATGTCGTCAATGCGTATCCAAATTGCAATGCCGCTGAAGTGGCTAATTTCTGTCAGATAGGATGCGACTGCTGCGGCGTCCAAAACAACACAAGTTGCATGAAATCATGCCAAAATGGATTGGTTGGTGTCATGGCTGACAGGATTTGCTTCGCAACTGCTCCAATTCAGCCAATATTGGGACCAATACTGGGGGATAAATTGGTTCAAGTTGTTGGGCAAGTGGTTGGAGGAAAATAAGGAGATATCAGGCCTGGCGATGATATGTGATCATGATCGATTTGTCGCAATGGAAATGATTATTCTTGTGATCAGTTGTCGTGATTGCTGACTACAGATACACAAATGATTATACTGATTATTGATTTTATTTATCACACAAATACAATGGTGAGGCTAAATTATGGCATCATTCACTTGGCAAAACATGAATCATATTCCCAATTGGCAAAACGTATTTGAAATCACGATTACATACAGTCTCCTCATTCAATCATTTCAAATTCATACCTGTCCCAATATCATGTTGGATAAGCACAGATTCTGCTGGCACAGCGACCATATTATCAATTGAATCTTTCGCGACTGTATTAGCCATATGTATTTGTGCTGGTGAAGGCGACTTATATTCGGCAGAATCACTAGCATGCGATAGATCTTGTAAGGCCAATTCATTGATTGGTGCAGTTTTATTGAATCGCTGTAATCGCCTTTTTCGTCTTTTCCTCCTGGCGGTTTGGTCACTTGCTGCGTTGCTATCTGAAAAGCTAGCTGCTGCAGACGGTGATGGAGGGTATGGCACATGGACGTAGATCTCGGGACCCATGGTCCCAAGGGTCTAGTCAGCACTTACCTTGACTAGGCCTCCTATCTTGTCCATTCTCATCCGCCACCAATCCAACAACAGGAAACGCAGGAGGCGTTGGGAACGACGCCTGCTTTTGTACCGTATGCATTGATGATAGCGGGATTTCTGATATGGTATCGCCATAGGAATCAGGCGATGGCGGTGTTGGCGGTGGCGGGACATCGTCCGAAGTTGGCAAATGTGGCACTGGACGTCGATGCTGTTGTGGTGGACTGATGATTGGTGGTAAATGAGGCACTACACTGGCTTGGAACGATGACGATAATGTGGCACTTCCTTGATCAGCGGATGATGGTCGAATTCGTCTGCGATTTCGTTGTAATATATCGTTTTTCAATGGTGGCAAGTGACCGTTTGTGTTGGATGTTTGTGATGGTTGACTAGGTGTTGGAGTGATTTCTGCTATGGTCAATTGTTCGGATTGGATATGACCGTTTTGTTGATTTGGGATTATCACCTGCAAGAGATTGCTGTAATTGCCAAAATATGTTCAGCAATGCTGCTGAGAATCGCTGCATTTTGATGCATTGCTGGAAACCATCATTTGGCAAGGATTCCAGGAAGTATTATGACCCAATCCCAACACCCACAAGAGTACTCACGTCATTCTTAGCCTTTTCATCAACTTTCGTTTGCTCAGCTGGTTCACCATCTTCATCTTCACCCAACGCTTCTCTGAAATTGTACAAATCCCTTCAAAGGAAGCATTCGGTTTGGATTTCATGAATTAGCACACTGCATGCGGATTTGATCTGTGCATTATTGAAACTTCGCTGATAAGGTAATGATTTACATGCATCTCGAATCATTTGCCCGATGGCAATTGAGATTTATGGACCAAAGTCCAGGCTCCATACCTTTCTTCTTTGGCTATTCTTATTCGTTCCATTCTCTCTTCTTTCTCTTTGGCCAATTGAAGCCTTTGAGCTTCCATATCACAGCTGATTTTATCAGTTAAATCCTGATAATGATCATTGACGTATTTGATTAGCCATGTAAATCCTTCATTCAGTGATGAGTCCATGCCTTTCTTTGAATTTTGGGTGGCTGATATGGATTCCTGAAAAATGATTTATCTATGTCTGGTCACAGCTGGACTTCTGCAGTTTTGAGTAATTGATAATAGCTGATTTTTTGATCACTTGGCAAGGCATTGGCAATCGATAAGATCAGGCACCATCTTCGCTTGATACATGAAATATTGCTCAACATGATTATCTGATGCAATTTTCCAAAAAAAATCGTACCAATTTGCATGGGCATTTATTAGCATTGACCAGTGGTTCCAATTGCATTTGTTCAGTAGCCTGCGATTCGTTGATAGCACCAACAATATCTTGTTTATTCAGCAATCTGCAATGCGCTACTTTTAGCTTTACACAAGGCCTGATCAGATTGGTAGGCTTACAGTAGCACAGGTTTCCCCTGAATCCTATTGTCATTGAGCAATTTTGAGAAAACTTGTGTCGATTCGATAATGCGATCTCGATCACTGGCATCCACAACGTAGATCAGACCATGTGACTGAAATATAAGCCATGATATTTATTTGATCATGGAATTGGTCATTGGCCAATCCCATGGGCAAGCATGCACATGAAAATCGCTGAATCAATTTCAGCAATGCTAACCTCAGCGAAATAATTCTTCCAAATATCCCTTATCCTAGCACCACCACCAACATCCAGCAATGTGATTGGTTTGTTTTTCCATTTCAACGAATTGTTAGAGAAACCAACAGTTGGAGCAACGTCTTTCAAAGAACCTTCAAGAACTATTCCTGCATAAACCCTTGCAATATTTCTGAATTTTCAATACCTCCTTGTAACACTTTTATAATGGACGTTTTCCCAGCGTTGTCCAAACCAAAAACGGCCAATGTCACTTTCCTGAAATTCAAATTTACGCCATTGGGGCTCCAGGGAATCATGAATTTATATACCTTGGCTGCCTCCGTTTTTGGCCAGAGAAACAATTGCCCATGAAAAGATATACTTCAAATTAGATGCACAATTCTTCGACTGCTCTCCGGACAATATTTGCCTCTTTTTCACCGCAAAGATGATAAAATTTCCTTCTTCAAAAACATCGGGAGGTTGGTCAGGATATTGTGCGTCATCTAAGCCTTATATGGTCAAGGAGCCAATGCTTCGCTTATTTGGATTGTGACCATGGAAACAATGATGAAATTGCCACCTGAGTCGAAAGTTACATATATTTGAATGGAATCACCTGGCTTTTTAAATTTTCTTAACCCATATTTTTCGCTGTATGAAATTGTGCAGCAATTGCTGTAATAACAGGCTATTCATTTTCCTCTTTATATTTATCCTTTGCCAGGTGTATGATTCAGAACCATACGCTGGCTGTGTATTTTGAAAAATCTCACAATAAGACTGATGGTGGCCGGATTTTATACTCTCAAATAATCTGCGTGATATAGATAATATAGCTTGTTGATAAGATATCATAGATTTTTTTACTTTCATAATATCCATGATATAACCCCATAATTGCGTTTCTCTTGATTGAGCTTTTATAATTGGACCTTTGAATTGGCTATCACTTATTCGGACGAAATCTCCCGAGTTGTGTAAAATAAATTGACACCTGGCCCGGTTCAACCACTACAACTTCTACAAGTTACAAGCTACGAGTCATGTGTATTAAGATATAGGGCTACAAGCTACAAGTCTTGCACAAGCAGTGATTGAACTGGGCCCAGCTGCGAATCATTTGACAAACACCTTCTGAATTTTCAAGGCGTCTGCATATACGAAAATTTCGGTATATCCATTGGCTTTGTAAGCCACAGAATTAGCTATTGGGCATGGGCGGATCCAGGATTTTTGTAAGGGGCACACAGAGATCAATTCTTTTTCATCTGCATGTTGAAGCATACTGTAGAATATTTCGAAGGCAGCTAAAAATGCTAAATCCGACCGATTGGCTTCAGTAAAGCCATGTTTTCTTGGATAATCAGCTATGCTGATCTCAATGGTACATTTGGACAAAGTGAGATCAGGTGAATGATCAGGAACAAATTCACATACCTTGTCCCCAGCATGCACCGTGATCCCAACAACAGAATTGAAATCATTGTTATAAAATGCTATTTCGACAAAAGGAAGTCTGGCAGGGTCCAGTGGCTTTTATGCTGGAACCGAAAATGCTGCACACAGCAGCCAAGAAATTCTTGTCCTTCACATTGATGACATCGCCTTCTATTTTCCAATATTTTGGTATTTACTATCAAAGTAGTAGGCAGTTGATCAGCATTGGTCAGTATGGACATGAGAAAAATAAACGCGGAGACACCTTCAAGATTTTACTGGTCACTCAGCAGCAAGCATCATTGTTCGCACCTCCAATGGGAGTTTTGAAGCGCTTTTTCTTATCAGCAAATTGTAAACATCAAAGGCAGACAACATCAGTCCAATCAATGCAAACAACTTGGTTTTGATAGCTTTATCCAAAGACAAGCCAACTTTTGCAGCACTACGCATGCACACCAGACTTCTTCTGCAGACGACTAGTTGTGGTGAAGCAGAATTTGAAAATTGCCCTGAGTTTGTATCCATATTTTGTGCTCTTGATCCCGGAAGTTCAAGGATCGTCATTCAGTCAGTAATTGTCACACTTTTTGAAGTGGATGTATTGAACACCTGAACGAGCAAACATCTTTTTTGGATGATCATCTATGAAAAACATGGGTGTGGATTGGGTATGA
>JAQIWJ010001071.1:0-13591 GCA_034695185.1 Discolaimus major
GTGCCCGCGTTGACGCATGCGGCCAACGATGCGTATCGTTGGGAAGCGTTCGGAGATCCGAACGAAATGAGGAAAGTTCTGAAGAAGTGAACTATGATGATGATCAGGATGATCTTGAACGATTTCAAATCGATTTCGAATTGCTAGCCTTTATTTTACTGATGATGCGATCGTGTCCGAAGTACGTCGTGCGGAATGATTAGAATTCAAGACGAATAATAATTTGCATTATGATCATCAATCGGGGCTACTAACGTAGCCGAAAATTAGCTCGTGAATAAAATCGGCATACTGTAATATTTGAAATTACCGCCAGCTAGTATGCGGGCACTTTCAGCTCATCGGATTGTCTGCTAAGGTGTGCTAAAATATGCACAAGCAAAAATTTCTGGAAAAATATCGATAATTTCGTAATCGATTGATTTGATCGGAATCGAGTGTATAAATTCGTGAAATTCGTGATCAGAAATTAGCGATCGTCGTGTTATTCGCTTATTGGAAAGAAGACATTTATTCGAAAGTAAGTAAAATGCAAATATATTAATTCATCAAATTTCTTGGGCAAAAAATTGCCCAAATTTCTATCGATGATGTACTTGCGTACATTGCGTTTAAAATCGCGTAATTCTGACCCGAATATCACAATATTCGTGAAAAAATATATCCCAGTCTTTAAAAGATACTATCGTTTTAGAAAAATGGCCGCTTTGGACGACGATACCATCGATTTGGACGACGAGGAGGAAGATTTGGAATTACCAACGGCTACGGCGTCCGCTTCGGGCGTTTCACATGCGAAATCGACAGCGCATACTTCCGCGTCCAACGCCAATTTGAATACGAGCGGCGGCGGCGGAGCGGATACGAAAAAGAAGCATTATTTCTACAAAGAATTACGATGCATGATGTACGGATTCGGCGACGATAAAGTTCCGTACACGGAAACGGTGGAATTATTAGAGGAAGTCGTCGTGGAATTCGTTCGCAATTTCATCGTACGTTCGATCGAAATCGGGAAAACGGGAAAGCTGCAATTGGAGGATATCTGGTATTTGATCAGACGCGATCCGAAGAAATACGCGGTAAGCCAATTTGATTTGAATTTTTGAAACACTTCTATACAGACGCTTTTCCAATTTCAGAAAGTCAAAGATTTGCTGACCATGAACGAGGAATTGCGAAAGGCGAGAAAGGCGTTCGACGAAGCCAAATATTGATCGATTCGATTCGATGATCGCATAAAGATACGGTGATCCAATTCGACGTCTCGCCTCGCATATTCGATCGGTGTTGATTTTTATATCCACCTACATATATGCTCACGTAAATTTCGGTAGCCATTTAATAAGCGTAGCACCAGCATAAAAGGGTAAAATAATATGCCCAAATCAAGAATGCGACTACAGTACACCGGACCATAAAAATGCATACTGATAAGGTATCAAGGTGTGAAAAAAAACTGGTAAAAATCATGACATTGAATGAAGGCCTATTGAAATTTCGATGTATCCAAAAAAGTTCACCGTTATTCAAAATAAAATGTGGGCAGTGGATCACCTTTCCACACTCAAAATCATAAAATACAAGAAATAGGCTAATATAAAAATCCAAAATCTCCTACATTCTGCCATGCTAAAGCTGATACAAGAATATCTTCAGAAAAAAGCCACGCATCGCCGCAAAATCGCAGCCTACAAACCTGTTGGACGATGATAAGCGATAAAAATCTAAGGCCAACGCTAGCAAACTTTATGCATAATTTAAAAATATCGGCTGTCCCAATATTGGATCGATGTGTTGATCTCCAGACGACGTCCTCAATAATTCGCCCATACGGGTTTACGAACCCAACGCAATCGCAATCCGCTGTCCGTTCGAATCTTGATCGACGCGGCTTCGGCTGCCCTGACCGTATCCTTGACCGATTGCATCAAATTCTGGGCGTTCAACACCAACTGTTGCATAGCTTCTTCGTCTTCGGCCGAACCTGAAATAATGGACGATGTAATTTCGATTCATCCGAATCAACGTTCAGCAATGAAGCCAAGTCAACTCAAAATATGCAAAGCCAGCCTTGCATTCATACAAAAACTGAACTGAGAATATATCTGAACTCATATTTGCATTCTGACCAACTAAATATGCATTCTCCATTTCAAGCTTTGAAATTGGTGTTAGTCGCAATTTGAAAAAATGCACACGCATATCTCTCCTATGAATTTAGGTTATTTCATTATCCTCTGATTCTGCATCCATTCATGTTTACCATAGGGGATTTCTCCGCCATCCGGAGTGGGTATGACTAGAACGATATTGCAGTTTCAAATTTTGCCAATCATTTTTTCACTTCATGTGCTCATTCAAAGAAGATTCCGGAAACTGATGACAACAGTACTCAAACTCAGGTGATAGGAAAGATGTGAATAAAAAAGCACATTTAAAACTAACCCAAAATAGTGCTGCAAATTCATAGTGTCTACTCAATGAATAAACTTTTTCACTGTTTTACAAAGACTTACATTTCCAAATTGCTGCATCAAAAATTTTTGGATGTATGCGATGCGCATATTCATAGAAGAACATTGCTTTCAATTTCAGATTCAAGCATTTTTAAAAACCAACAGCTCACCTTGTTGTCCCAGCATGGTTGCTTTGACAGTCGACAGAATTTTCAATTGGGTGGCGATCGTGGGTATTCTCTCGCATACTTGCAACAACGCCTGAAAAAGGAATCTCGCTTCAGAATATGATCAGGATTGAAATTCATGCAATTTACCTTTCTCATCTTGATATCCGTGCATTGACGTGCCAATTGAACGGCCAAACGCGTCACCTCTTCCGACGCATCGGCTATGGCTCGAGCACAATCGATCAAATCCTTTTTAGTGCCACCTTCGCCCCTGAAATCAGCAGGGTTGAGCAAACAGTTCCTGTGAACATTCAGCATAGCTTACCTGACAAGCTGGCTAAGTTTCGCCATCAAAATTGCCATTCGTTTCGCAGCAGCTACGATCTCGTTCTCCCGACTGGACCATTGTCGTAATTCTTGATGTAAACTGTGAGCCGCACTCTGAAAAAGAGAAAGCATCCGTATCAGTAAATATTCCAGACTCAAACATCATTGCTTACCAAAATCGGCTGACTGGCTTTCGGCAAGGGTACACGTTCCCAGAATGCTCGCATCTCTTCTTCGTCATCCGTTTCCGCTGGCAATGGTGGACGTGGTGGTGGACGAGTTTCAGCCGGTGGAGGCGGTCTTGGCGGAGGCACTTCTGAAATGAGAAACGAATCGTTAATACTGATCATGATGATCCAGATATGATGAGTCAAAGCAACAAATGCAATGCCCGACTGCAACCGCACCAAGCATCACTTCACCATGATTGCAATACCACATTCCGCGGAATTATATGCGAGAATAGCCGCAGCGATAACAAGCTTAGTATGACCCGAAGAACGTGCCAGTAGCAATAAAAAGCAGCAAGAGAATTGTCACTTCACAGTGACGAAATTTTGGTCGACATGACTTCCACGAAGAAGCAGCAATGCCATGCCAAAAACCAAACTGGAAGCCCCCACTCCTCAACCACCGGATTGCAAACCGGTTCCCCCTCCCTCTGGACGTTGGAGTGAACATAGAGCAAAGCAAGCGAAGAAGACCAGAGACAATGACAGATAAATTCTAGCTTAGCAAGCCAGAATTCACAGAGAACAAAGCCACTCTCGGCTCTCGTGTCACTATGCAAGCAAACAAGACGGCTCCCTCGAGAAACGCGTTGCCGTGCTGACAAAAGCGTATACCTTCCATTCGAACGGACACCTGAGGTCCAAACGGAGCCGGCGGGATATGTTCTGCAATTACACGCCTTCTTAAGGCGGTGCTCGACAAAGAGCTGCGACCATAAACGCGCTGATATGATCTCCACTATCAGCAACACGCAACTTTAGCGACAAGGATATGCGCCAACAGTAGCTAAGCCTCAGAAAGTTTCACCAAACCAATTCTAAACTCACCGTTCATGTCCAAGGCACCAATATCCGGCAAGCGATCCGGCTTGATTGCACGACGTACATTGCCAACCGCGTCCAACAGCTGCAAAACAACAGATATAATTTAAATCCAAAAATTCCCAACATGAACTTACGCGATTATTTGAATCCCTCCACCGGTTACCGGCTGGCTGATCCCTTGTATTCATTGCGACCTGCTTGGCATCGTGAACCATTGGCGGTATACCTGAAATAAAGCAACGTTTAAATTCAGCCACCATATTGAACTGAAGTTGAACTTACAATTCTCTAAATTCCTCGCAGCACCACTGACGGCGTTGACGAAATGCGGATCCTCCGAATTATCCGCTTCATTCTTGGCGGCCATTAAAACGCGATTTCCCAAACGAGCAATATTCGACGTATTGTCCACCATACTTTGCGGTTGATTACCCCTGATCGCATTCTCGCATTCGGCCGTGTAACGCCTCATTGCGTCCTCTAAAAACAAGGACTTATTACGCCCACTTCTATTCCCATTCATATCTCCCAGCTCACCTGAAGCTTTGATGAAATCCGCAGTATCAATTGCATCGTCCACCAAGGCTCGCAAACGTTGCAAGGCTTCGGCAAATTCGCGACGTAGATTCTCGAAATGAGCGTCGGCTGGATCACTAGTGGGATAATGCAACCGGATTTTGCCAGCGTTGATCACTTGTGGCGTCATTGTGGCGACCTACGATTCGGGGTCCGTTATTTGCGCTTGCTACTGTAGCAAGCTGTCATACCTGATTAGCAGCAGTTGTCAACGCTTCGATGGTTCTCTTATTCTTGCATGGACCAGCCGTAGCCACCATTCGTCCCGTCGTTGCACAACGCATTGAATGTTCGTGTAACGTAGTAGCTTTGACTTGAAAATTCTCCTCGCGACCGGGCACGCCTTCTGGCGTCAATACAGCCTCCACAAACTGCTTCAACGGCGTCGTGATATCCGCGAAATCTTCCACCACCTACGAGAAGGAATGATTTCTGACTGAACCAGCTAAATAACCACACGGCTTACCCTATCCGTCAACGCTTTGTTCATCAATTCTTGCAATTCTCGCAATTTATCTCTCAACTGAGCGGCGATGGCACGAGCTTGAGGCGAGTCTCCCTGAAATGAATGCATTCTATCCCAAGTACCAAAAGAGAGAGAAATTTTACGTACCAATCCACGACGTTGTAAATCTGCCAGCTGATCCGCCAAACGATCGATCTCGTCGCATAGTTGGAAAATGCGATTCCGCTCAGGACCACGACACAATTCGGCCAATTTACGACCTTCAGCGGTGATCAATTTGATTGCATTGTAGCCTGAAATAGAAAGGTCGAATTTTACGCCTTTCTGCCAAGCTTTCATGGCACTGCAAGTGCCCTGAATCCTTACCCAAGCCTTTATCATCGATACCAGGATTGGCCAACCATTTCATCGCTTGTTCGAGACGGCCAGAAATCGTATGCGCCGGTTGCGTGTAACCGGATCGTTCCAAATTCTGTATGGCTCGTTGCAAGATGCCCACCATATCCTTGACGCCCACCAACGCTTTCAATTTCTCCGCCGTGCTCCTGGCCAACCCTTGACCTTGCGGTGTATCGCCCTGAAACCAAAACTTTCATAAATATAAGCGCGAAACATACGCTAATACTGCTTACTTGGCCTCGATCTCTCAATTCGCATATCGAATCAGTCATCGACGCGATCTCGGCGCACGAACGACGAATAATTTGAGCGTCCTCTGGCAAAGCGCGGTCGGCTATACGCTCAGCGTATTCCAATATACGACGTAGCGCTTTCTCTCCTGAAATTGAGGACATTAGATTACGCAAAGCAACCATGAAAATGGCTTACCAACGCCACCACGCAATAATCGCGGATCCGCTAACCAGTCCAAGGCCGCTTGCAACAAACTTTCGATGGCACTCTGAAAACAATGTCACACTGCATTTCTGGCTTAAGAATTGCTTTAAAAGCTGCTTACCATGGCTTTCTTCATCACCGTCAAATTATCCGCATCCCATTCGTCTTCATCGTACGTCGTCAATTGGAGAACGCGAATAACTTCGTTCACTTCATCCATCATTCGTTGAGACAAATAATTGCGATTCTCAGCAGCTTCGGCCACTCCTTTGCCTCCTGAAAAACGAATATTTTATATTCCAATCGGATAATACGCTGGACTACTTACTTTGGGAATGAATTTGAATAAATATCTTCATTGCGCAAACCAGAATCGGTGCCAGAGTCCGTATCGAATCCATGCAACGTAGCAAGGTTTCTCGATGCACTTGATGGGTCAATTCTGCTTGGCGACCATTGACATCTTTGGCCATCTTCGCTAACCACGGGCTGATATCCTGAAATACAGATCCATTTAGCTGATAAAATTCTCCAAAGCATAACGCATGGCTCACCTTAACGAATTGCACGAGATCGTCCAAAGATTCGATCACTTCGGACACGGCTAGATAATCCAACACCTTCTTGCAACCGCGAATAATCTTGCGGACTTCTGATTCGTCGAAACACAGTAATAAGGCCGATGTTCCTTGCAGGATTCCTGAAAAGCAAAATCTTTTTCATCACGGCCATAAGAAGAAAGCATAAAAACGTACCTCTAGCTCCTTCGATCAACTTCTTCCGACCAGGGATCGAAAACGGGTCGTGTTTGAGCATCATACAGGCGTCTTCCAATAAAACCGAACTGTTCTCCACGCGTTTCAAGGCCGGTGGCATATCTTGTTGTAGAATTTGATCGTCGGATGAACGGCAAGTGTCGTGTCCGACCTGAAAACGAAGGTAAAGTCAATACTCCCGTCGAAATTTCCATTCTCATGGATACTACGTACCTTGATCAAATTATCCACGGCTCTAGAAACCACTTGAACGGGCATAGTGAGGTCGGGCATTGCGTTACCATCTTCGGCTTCTTCGTGCAAGATGACCAATCGTGACACCTGAAATAGGAAATTGATTTTAATCAAGAAATCAATACTTGACCATTCACACAATCATTCTCGATCCACACACAGCACAGACCTCCTCAGCCACTTCTACAGCTCTGGTAACTAAATGGCATTTCTTATTATATTCTCCACTATCCTTCCTATCGCTAATATTGCCATTTTTCAATAATGCCAAACAATCACGCAACGGCCATAATGAAGATGCCAATTTATCTCGCAACGAATACTCATGCAGCTCCGAGTACTCGGTCATGCTGGACCAGAAAATTTCGTAACAGCCAGAGTCGAGAAAACTTTACAGAAGCCTCATCCAGCCGGTGCGAGTCAAGGCGTTAAACATTGATCAGCTTTTGAATAAGCTCCTGAGCGATGAAGCGTCGCAAAAAGCGGGTCGTGGTTCTCCAGAAGATCAATACGACTTTGTTTACCATCTGGTCAACAACAACACAATACTAACTTCACCACACCATCCAGAAGAGCGAAACGAAATCGTTCTCCTCCTCCTCCTGGGAGAATACAACACACATCGCAATAATGACCCAACAATTGGACAAAATCGACAAGGCGAATACAATGGATGAATCGACTTCCTTCCCTCTTGTTCAATGCCAAAATCCTATTCGACAACACGCGCATATCCGTTTTCATTCGTTGAAAACGAAAATACTACTGTACTAGGCGTAAAATTCATTGTGCCAGTATACAAAGCCGACTAAAGCTCACACCTCTTTCCTTCTCCTCGAGGTGTAAAAGGAGAGAAATCGCAAATAGAAGCTGCCCAAGAAATGGGTTGCTGTATGAAACATGCATAAAAAATGCACACAATGCTTCTGCTTTCACAAGGGACAATAAAAAACACATTTTCACATGCGAACACGCCTCGAAATATGCACGGATACTAAACGGGTGTCCATTCCATCTATCCTACGCCAAAATCTCATTTTGCACATTTTAGCCTGTGCAAATAATTGCTGAATGCATTTCTAAAATTGCAGACATGCTGTGTCTAATGCTGCAGCCACAGCGCAACCATCTGCTGGCTGTGCAAACAATCATGGGCACTGAGCGAAATCAATGCTAGATATTTCTCCTTCCTACATAGAACCAGTGCATCAAAGAAGCCGCGTTTGCTATGCTTTGCACATCTTCAATCCATTCCGGATTCAAAATCGGCGGTATAAAAGTCGATGATGATGCCGTCCCTCCCTGCCCTTGCTCGAATTCATCCCGGACTATGCTGCACGAAGCTAAAATGCCATTCGAGAACCGCCACGAGGCGTTTCTCCCATCGAATCCCCCGAGAGAGCAGTTGGCCAAAAGGTAAAACGATTTCGGTAGGAACCAAGCCGTAAACGATGAAGAATCCGGCTTTTCGAGTGATGGAACGTAACGTCGTTTTTGAATGCCAATAGCAGCCGTGCCTCGGCTGAAGTTTGGGTCGACTCGGCGATGACGTCGTGCATAAAACGAAGCCGAAAGGCTCCTTGCACCTTTTAAGCTAGGCCAGCTCAAAAGTGAGTAGAATAGGTAGGCTCAACCTTAGCTTTGCCTATCCATCCGTCCGTTAGAAGCAATGAAACTTCTACATAATGCATAGCAGCATTCATTGGGGAAAGTGAAAAGATTTTGGCATTTCTCGAAATGCCTCCAGGCCTTTCTCTCTCTCTCAAACAAACTCACAACCCCTATTCGCCCCCAAGAACAACCCGAATGCATAAACACACGCATTCGCCATCCATTGGGAATGGCGTAGAACTTTTTTCGCCCACTTTCTTCTCGAAGACCCAACGCATTCGCAAGTACCTGCTCGTACATATATTCTACCAAAAGGTGAAAACAAATGCCGCCTTCGAGGCAGCATCCATCCATTATGAAATCTAATATTCGTCAAAACGCGAAATGCTAGCTTTTTGCAGCCAGCTACTACTCTACTTCGAGAAAGATAACCGCCCGTGAACCTGACGAAGAACTTGACTCACTGGATGCTGAGTCAAAAGTAGACGTATCCTACCCATATCTAGACTCTCGGCCGATCGCCATTAGCCCGAATGCATTCAATATGAACGCGAATAATCTCGGCAATCATGGAATAAACGATGGCGGTACTTTGCAATCATTCACTCCTCACTCATTCATCCGCAATAAATGAATTTCCGTACCTGTTGTGCAACGGGTTCCAAAATACTCTCGATCACCTTTGTATGAAAAACCGGCATTTTCTAATATCGTCCGTAGAAATCTAATTTCAATAATCAGTCCCAATTACGTAAATCTCCGATAATCCGTTGAATAATTGATGTCCACGATCACGTACGATGTTGGAGCATAATTAGACGTACAATCCAGTTGATGACGAGATGAATTCGATTCAATCAGCAAAATGCAAACAATTGTTTGCTTGAAAGTCCAGACGACTGGGTGAATACGAATAGAATAAAAGAGTTCGAAAACCAGTCTAATAAAATGCACGGTTCTAGACGAGAACGAAGTAGGCCTTTAGAACTAGGCAATCCACCACACGGGAGCTATAGAAGCCGAGAATATGAGTAAACTTTTTGACTGAACTTCTCAAAAGTTCGAGCGAGAAAAAGAAAATGCCAGCCAACTTCGCATTTCCCAACAAAATCTCGAAATGCCAGAAAACGAGGATTACTGTAACTTCGGTCTGAATCCGCACAAGTTCGTGAAATTTCTTATGACAAACGGCGGGATATTTAAAATTCAGGAACGTATAAACATGTCCGGTACCACAGATGAGAACCATGACAATCAACCATAATGCACCCATAATTCCAATAATCAATAAATTATAGATCACATCAAAATATTGGACGCGCTGAATACGCTTTTCAACATTAACAGAAACGTTCTGATTAGCATCGATTCTTGATTCATACAAATCCAATTCACTAATCATGATCTAAAGCAAACATGCTGACGTCGACATTTCTCCTCTGATCATTGCGATTTCGAAGCCGCCAATTCGTGTTCGACGTTCTTCAAAGCCCAATTATGCGAGCTCAATTGCAATGCTTCCCATTCAGCCTGAAATTTAATGCCGATTGTAATCTGGCTAACAATACGCCAATACGCACTGAATGGCTATTTGCAAATTTTTCAGTTTGCATCACAATGCAAGAATTCTGCATCGCAGAACAAAAAGTCCACAATTCTTACCTTGAAAGCTTGACGTGGATCTGTCGGCATGGCTGCTGCTGGACCGGCCATTTGTTCTTGCATGATCCGCGATTGATCAGCGGCTGAAACCAGAATTTTGCATTATTTGCTCAGCAAATTGATCAGTAAGCTTACCATTCTCTTCTCCCAATACCAACGTATAAATACTTCGCAAACCGAAGACGTTCAAGAAATACCACGAAGCGGAACTGACCCAAGAAGCGTCCAACGATGCCAATTCCACGCCACGTTGAAGCATCGGTTTGAAACGTAACGTCAATGGAAACGGGACCTTGGCTGAAAAGCGAAGGCACGAATATGCAGGGATAACTCAGGGGGAAAAAATCAGCTTACTAGTAACGAATCCGGAGAATGTCCAGTTGATCCAACCACCGATCACGATCATTGGCAAGACGTTCAATAAATTGCCTTTCAACATGTCCGTCATCATGGTCGGATCTGAAAAAACAGGTGCATTTCTAATCCATAACTAGGAAAATATAAAAAGTACCTGTCATTGGATTTTGCACGACAGCCGGTCGTTGTTGAGCCACTTTGAAAAATCCAGTTTCGTCATCGTTGAAATAATTCTTCCTCATCATAAATGCGTGTTTCGGAATGAAACGACCGTTTTCGCGTAATAAGCGGCTTCGAATTAACGCGTGGCTGAAAATAAACGTCGCTGAATGTTTCAGCGATTATAATGGAAATCATTTTACCTGTCTTGAACTTGTTGTAAATCCACTTTCTTTTTCGACGTAAATAACATCGCCACGTAATGACGAACGATTCCGATTAGAAACGTGATAATAACGATGGATAAGAACACCCAAGTACGAATATTCGGATCTAATAATAATTCGGCCATGATTTCTTGTGATTTTCGATCACCCAAAATCCGATTTCCGATTTCCAGAAAATCGTTGGATTCTTGCCAAATTTATTCCGTTGCTGCGCACACCATAACCGCTTATGACAAAGTCTCCAAAATCGTCTGCTGGCTGGCGATTGGTAATTTTGCCAAAGAATTTCGAGATTTATTTTTTATCCGAAATAAATTCATTTAAAATGGCCGCGATTATTCGATATCGATTACCGATCAGATTATGCAACGTTTATTGTCTCAATCGACAATGCGTAGCATTCGAAAGCAGCAATTCTTCGTCGCGGAAAGGCGGACCAACGCCATCGGAAAAAATGATTGACGAAAGATATCGAACGAAAGAACCGAGGTAAATAATGTGTGACGGTTTTCGTTCAATTTTAACGCGTCCCAATTTTCAGAATCACGAAAGGCGAAGTATTCAGCCGCGCCACTTTGTCGCCTCAAGTTTACGACACCAGTTTGGAGGATAATTTTCAACGTACGACCGTCAGTTTGTACAGCAAAGATATGAAAGAAGAAAAACGTCATTACATCATCAACTACAGCGAAATCGGATTCACCTTAGTCAACGACACCATATTACTCGGCCCTATCGCTTTATTTCCCAAAACGGTATTGTCTTGGAGGGTATGTGATCGTTTTTTTCCCATTTTGCATAAAGTTCATGCGCATTTATTCAGCATTTTCGTAAGCTGAAATGATTTGCACACCTTACTAAAATCAGCCATGATTTCAGGTGCGAAATGTGGACGAGATCACGACGGAGTCGTTGCTGTTATTCACGATTATTGAACCAAAATTAGGTGAGCGTTTTATTTTGTTCTTGCTTTCATTCTCGCTGATTCCTTTTACATTTCAGATATCGTGGTCGTTGGTGCTGGCGATCAAAAGAACATACGACCGATCAAGGAACGAATAGCTCCGTTATTTCGAAAGCATAATATTATGTTGGAAGTTTTGGATACGGTAAGCGAAGTTTATTCATTCGAGTCGTTGAATTGGAATCTCCCAATTTCAGCACCACGCGTGTGCCACGTTCAATTTCCTGAACAACGAAGGACGATACGTGGCTGCGGCGTTATTTCCAGCGATCGAGATAAAGAAAGATAAGACGAAGGATTTACACGTGACCGAAAGAAATTGGGATACATCGCTGTACAATAGCTTCGGATTCGATCGATCCACTGGCGTGATGGATATGGCCGCCAATAAGTTGGAAAAATTTGCGAAAGAAAGGAGAGAACGCGGCGTGTTAACAGAAGAAGAAGAAGAAAAGGAACGTGAACGGGCGAAAGAGAAATCGAAAGATTCAGGTGATGTGCATTGGTGATCTGAAATCAGGTCTGGTTCCATTTGGTGATTTGTTTATGTGTTCTTTTGAACGCTAGATATTTAGTGTCCAGGTAGAAATATAATGCATTGAAATAATTTTGATCATTAATCAGTTCTAGTCGAGCAGATCGTATTTTCACTTCCATGTGCAAAGAATTGCGCAATATGTATTCGAATCTTGTCATAAGCGGTCTCGTGTACCTGAACATGATGTGCGCATTCTTTCGAGGTCAATCACCTCTTTTTTAGCCGAAAATTTCTCTAAATTTCCAGAATTTATATTATCATCAAAATTATCATAAATTCCTCGAATTTTGCCTTGAAAAACTTATTTTGATCGTCGGAAAAATGAGAGAATATAAAATCGTGGTATTGGGCAGCGGCGGTGTTGGAAAAAGCGCGTTGACCGTCCAATTCGTCCAAGGTATTTTCGTGGAGAAATATGATCCGACAATCGAGGACAGTTATCGAAAACAAGTGGAAGTAGACGGTCAGCAATGTATGCTGGAAATTTTGGATACTGCTGGAACGGTATGTGCATAATTTTCCATCGGTATTTTTGGGCTCTATTTGAAAATTCTCGGAATTTTTAAAATTCCTCGAATTCATGGCCTCAGGATCGTCGGTTTCTTGTATAGAAATCGAGGTCAGACTGACTGTAGGTTAAGATGCCCCTGCATAAAGAATTTTGCGTTGCAAAATTCATTCAGTTATCCCAATTTTCATATCCCTGAATGTCAGCTTTGAAAAATCAATTTTTCTTTCAGGAACAATTCACGGCCATGCGTGATTTGTACATGAAGAACGGCCAAGCTTTCGTTCTGGCCTATTCCATTACTGCACAATCGACGTTCAACGATTTGATCGATATCAGGGAGCAGATATTGCGCGTGAAAGATACTGATGAGGTAAGATGATTTTTTGCGTTAGTTTTGGTACTGATCGGTTCTTGGTTTTAGGTTCCAATGATTCTCGTTGGTAATAAATGCGATTTGGAAGACGAACGAGTGGTTGGGAAAGATCGTAAGTGCATAAGTGTTATTCAGAATAATGGTATACTGAGGTACAGTGGCGGCCATATACTTAAGACCGATTGATATGAAAGGCACTAATCTCGTTTTATGCAAGAATCCGCAGCCATCTTCTTGTAAACTTTTGTTGACTATTAGGCGCCTTCCTGACTACCACTTTGCCATACTT
>JAQIWJ010001072.1:0-13588 GCA_034695185.1 Discolaimus major
TTTTTCAGCCCGGATTCTAATTTTGGCAATGCAATGCAATGCCTCAAATGTCAGTTGTCGACTGACCTTGAATATTTTAGCAATTGCTAATGCGGAGGAAGTTGGGAGTTCACTTGAAAATACTAGTGATAAATTTCTGGTTACGTGAAAAACATTGGAATTTTCTTGAATTTCTATATCAGATCTAAAGCATTACATATTGAACATTCTAGCATGTGAATGTTGGGTCAACTGATCAAATATGACCCTCCAAAGACCTTCTAAACTTTCTTTCATGTTTGGATGGGGAGTCATTTTATTCAAAGGCTGATCCAGGATTTTGTAATCGGCACCTGGTGATCAAGTCTTGATAGTAATTTGAGAAATGCTCATGCAGGTATACTGTAGATTTTCAAAATTTTGCAATTTTTGACAAAACTTGTCCACAAAATTCACAAAACTTCTTGCAGATAATCGATAATTGATCACGAAATAGTTCCTGATCATTTTATTGGCACATGCATAGACGTTTACTACATGAATAGATTATGCTGTATCTGATACTGTTATTCAGATGGATCGAAAATTGATATTACTGATCAATTTTATTCACATAAATAGTGCCCTTGAAGCATGCTGAATACAGAAAGCTATCAGAATCATCTGATATCGATTAATCGATTTTGATATGAGCCTGAGATGAAGGCCAACATGGTGAGACTAATTTTGTTCGACATCTTGTTCAAATGCTTCCTGTTCTTGTGAGTAATTCGTTGCTTGATTACACTGTCTATTATTTACGCATGATATCTCAAGAAACGTGATCAAGCCATTCAATATGCTTTAGCGTCAGGTGTGCAAATAGAAGAAGAAATTTATATACTCCATCCATTTCATCCATAACCACTGAACAGGAATCGGGTGACACTGAATCGAAATGTAGCTAATTCTACATTTTCTTGAGTTAGAAAAGGCCTTCATTCTTGGAAAGGTCTCACAAGAAGCACGCTTCTTAGATTAAAATGCAGACCCTGAATCCAAATTCGGACTCCACTGGAGTGCATCATAAAATGGATCGACTGACAGCCGAATCCGAGCCCATTCGACGTAAATCCATGTTCGATCAGTCCACGTTAATCTCGAAAGATGCATGGCAAACGCCCAGACGAAAATCGTATTTAGACAATGTCTCAATGGATCTGAATCTAGGCGAGGATTTGGGATTCCAATGGACCCCGTCTATGAGTTTGAGGCATGGGAAAAATGGCTCTATCGATGAGGTAAAAATTACAATGCTGATCAATGATCAGAATGCAAGAATATTTTTCAGCCTTCCTCCAATCATCACGCACAAATTCAAACCCCTCAAAATCGTAAAAGCCATTGCGCGTTCAAAGAAGAAATCACCAGTGCCGTATATTTCAATGACGGAAAACGACGTATCGATTACGTCCTAGTCTATGATAAAGGGTCTAATGATCAAAAATCCAAAGTCCGCCCGCGTTGTAGTGCTTCGGAGAAAATGCGTATGAGGCAATTCTTTCAAGAGAATCTACGTAAAGACGGTCTTCAATTGGAAGAAGACGTTGTCACTCGTGTGTTCGGTGACACAAGAACCGTCAACGTATTTATCAAAGTTCACGCTACGTGGCCTGCGTTGTGTCGTCAAGCCGAGCTATTGAAGATGAAAATGCCATTACGACTACGAGACACGTTCGTTGATCAGAAATCACCCAATTTCCCCAAAATACCCATGATGCGTCGTTGTATTAAACTTTTACGATTAATTTCTCAAAATATACCTCGCGTTGGTGGACCGTATGTTGAGGAGGAAGCGAAAATGAACGAAATTCATCAAGATTTTGATCAAGATGCCCAACACGATTCGTATTCATTCGTCACGTGGCCGTTTCAGTGTAATAAAATCGATAAATACGCCATCATCGATCAGGATACATTCTTTACGCCTACTCAACGTATGGAAATGGTTTGGGAGATTTTGCAAAATGCCAAAAATGATTCGCAAGACGAAAAGAAACGTGGCATTGAACAGTTGTTGGATTTGGGCATCTACAGTTCAGCGTATCCGGTTCACGATGGGCCGGCTGCAATGAGAAAAACGCAATCGCCATCGAAATTATGCGAAAGGCAACAATTGAGGAATGTATGGGCGAATTGGAAATGCCTATTCAAACCGCAACCGTTGGAATTAATTCGCAGGTTCTCATTGCATGCTTCCACAGTGCACTTGCCAAAAATGCAACATTGCACCGGGATTTAAAAATGGCTTCCCTGTACTTTCTGCTTCTGCAAATCCAAATCTGTTTTCTGCAAATTGCATCAGCTGCTTGGAAGGTCATTGCCAAAAAGTGCTGCATCAGAAGCTCAAATATGGGTCTCATCGCTTACTGTCGAAAAATCTGCCTTAGAACCCCCACAAATGCACTACAGCGCCTCCGAAAGTTTTTCGTTTACAGATATTATGGTGAAAAAGTTGGCTTCTACTTTGCATTCCTGGGGTTTTACACGAAAATGTTGACCGTACCGGCTATATTTGGATTGTGTACATTCTTTTATGGCCTGGCGTACGGAGCTGACGAAAGCTTGGTACAGGACGTATGCGATGAAAGCAGAGCACCCGGGAATTTCACCATGTGTCCTGTAAGTGACCACCTGATTTGCATATGCCCAAAATTGCGTGGAAGAAGCATTCAGAAACTAGCATTGATTAATATAGCAAAAATTACACAGAAAGAGATGGCCCCAGGAAAAAGCGTGTGAAAATTTCATTTTCCTACACAGATCTGCCGAATGCCCAATTGCGAATTCACCAAATTATCCGATTCGTGTTCGAACGTAAAATGGGATTATAGTATGGATAACGAAGCCACTTTATTCATGGCCATCGTATCGGTGATTTGGTCGACGATATTTATGAAAGTCTGGAAACGTCGTGAATCTAAATTAGCCTACGAATGGGATACTCATGAAGTGCAACATTCGGACGGTGTCGTACGTCCGGATTACGAGGAACGAGCGTCGTCCACTAGACGAAATCCGATCACTTTGAGAACAGAACCGTATGTTCCGTGGTCACTTCGATCCTGGTGGCTGTTGTGGTCAGCTTTCATCACGTTGATTATGTTGTTCGCAGTCGGAGCAGCATTGGGCTGTTTGGTATTGGCCAGAGTAGCCTTGTACGGTTGGTTCAGGGAATTGGGCATTCATCATAGCGTTCAATGGGCTCGATGGTTCGTGCATGCGTTGATTTTCATCGTGGTCACTTTATTCGATAGTGTCTATAATTGGCTGGGACGTAAAGCCACATCATTGGAATGCCCACGAACGCAATCGCAATGGTTGTCCAGTTTTCTGTGGAAATTATTCATTTTCGAATTGTTGAATGATTTTGTGCCTATCGGTGAGCGTGTGCAGCAATCATTCGGGATATAAATTGCAATGTGATAATTTTGGTGGCTTGGATGACGTCCATACAGAAATCAACCACGCTGTCCTTGTGGAACAAAGTACAAGGTTAAAACATTGTGGACAAGGTTTTTTCGGTCCCACAAAGAACAATGTTTTTTGGGAGGATAACATTGTGAAAACTTTGTGGGATATCACTGCTCATTTTGGTAAAAATTCTTGCAAAATCTATTAATTTTACACCAAAAACATGTTTTATGGCTTTATCAAACGGCTCTGATGCTAATTTGGATGGTGCAGGGTGATGAGAGAACATGGAGAACTCTGGTGTCACCAACATTTTTCACCCACAAAGGTTTTTCCACAAGGTTTCCACAATGTACAAAGATTTTTTTGCAACTTTGTCCACAAAGCACACACAAAGTTTCTGAAAAACCTTGTCCACAACACAAACACAACACAAAGTTTTAAAAACCTGCCACAAGGACAGCGTGGGAATCAAGAAACTTTTCTGCCCGGTTACAGTATGCCAGGCAAATCACATGCGATGCATATACCAATTCTATGATTGAATAAAAACATCATAATCGACTCTCCCATTCCATTTGCCAAGTTCATAAAATCCCATTTTTTCAGGCTACGCAGCGTGGCTGAAAGGCTTGACCATCCGTACGCCATTGGATTTTACATGGATGTCAGAAATATGCGAATCCGCAGGTAGACCATACTCTGAAATCACAATTTTGCATCAAAGTTTACATAAATTCCGCAGGCTGCATGGGCGAAGTCAGCGAATTGATAGCCATTTTACTAATGGCCAGATTGATAGTGGGAAATGCGATCGAAATCGGATTACCATTCTTGAAACATGTATTTGCTAAACTGATCAGCAAGCACAGAACTCGTGCATCACTGAAATTGATGAGGGGTCAGGATTCGGAAACGAGCAGGCAGAAATTTCAATGGCGCAGTGATAATTTATTGAACGAATTGGAATTGGATGGTGTGGCTGATGAGTATATGGAAATGATCGTAAGCAGTGGCCAATCCGCAGGATTGGACTCCAGGACCAAAGGTCCTTGACCAGTGACGATTCAATTTTTCTCTAGACCCAATTCGCATTCGTTACTCTGATAGTACCTGCATTCCCCATTGCACCATTGGTTTGCTTACTCAATAATATTCTGGGTATGCGCGTGCCTTCATCATTGCCAGTATGAAAAAATACAGTCATGATTTTGCAGAAATCCGCATCGATGCGATAAAATTTATCGTATCGCATCGACGACCGTTGCCGATGCGAGTACCGGGTATCCAAATATGGAATGAATTCTTGGATATCGTCTCGAAATTATCAGTGCTGTGCAATGCTGCTCTGATTTCGTTTACTAGTGGAATGATGTAAGGCAGTGATCACGGGTATTTTGTATTCTTGGGGGCTTGGCAAGCCAGGCCACTTCTGGACATCCTGGGGGCATCACACAGGGTTGCCTGACCATTGCCAATGGCAGGCCATTGAGCAATTCTTGTAAAAGCAGCTTTTTCAAAACCTCGCTTCGAAGACACAAAAAAATTGCCATTCTAGACCACGTCTATATTACAAGTACGCCATGAACAACGGCTCGGATTATAAAGGATTCATCGAATACAGCTTATCCCTAATCCCAACCTCAGTTTGGTGTCAAAGAAACGAAACCGATTCATGCGTCGAAGTCATGCACAAAAATATCACCCATTGCTATTATCAAAATCACAGACATTCAGACCCGGGCAAAAATTTCGACTTGACCGACGTGTGGTGGAAAATCATGTGCGCAAGATTAACCGTATTCTGTTTATTCATCGCATTGGCGTTCAGTTTCCAGTGGATTTACGATTTTCTCGTACCCGATTTACCCACGGATGTGGATTTGAAAATGCAACGGAGGCATTACGTGGTTACGAAAGCGATGGAAGCCGAGATGATCTCGGATAAATGGTTCGCAAAGAATCAGACTAATGATCCGAATGAATCGGAATCGGGTCCCGCGACCGAGATTAGGATGTCTGATGTGATAAAGAGGAAATTAGATCGTCAGAATGGGTCCAAAAGACCTTCGGTGACGTTTTTGTAGCAGTTTTCTCAAATATAGTTTTGTGTATTGTGCTTTAAATAGCAGTGATCAAATTTATCTAGCAGCAATTATGAGTGATCAAAATGAGAGAAATCAATATACATGCTTCTGAATAGCAATATTACGCAATTCTGGTATCAATGATCGAAATCGGAAATCAATATGATAACACATGCTTCTCAACATAAATATTGCACAGTTCAGCATGTCCTCATTCCTGATCATTTTGCCATGCGAAATTCCGATTTTTCCTATCAAAACACACATTTTCCTAAAAGTGGGCGGAGTTTGGAAAATCGAAAATTCGCCATTTCTCGCCTTGTACTTGAGCGATTTTGATAATTTTTTGCCCAAATGTTGAGGACTCGAACCCCCACATCTATGCCAAATTTCACCGATCAAATCGATATCGTCGTGGAAAAATCGATAAAGTACAAAAATCAGTATAGTATTTTTAAACCGATAATCTCGGATTTCTGGCCTCCTGGTTGACGGAGTTTCATGATTTTTTGGCCAAAGATGAGGAACCGGGGTGTCTATATATCTGCCAAGTTTGGACGCCCAGATACGTACGAATCAAGAAATAATTGCTTAAAACCAATTTTGAATTCCAGGAAATTTATCCCACCAATCGAAAATTTAAAATATAAGCCTTTCGGCTTAACCGATTTTGATGATTTTTTCAATGAGAATTGAGTCGACCCCCGGTCCAATAATTACGGAACTTTTCAGCCCTTAAATCACTATTGTTATCGAGGAAATCGATAAAATCGATTTCCGAAAACAGAAAATCATGCGTTCTGATAACGGCCAGCTCTGATTGGCCAGAGCCTTTCACGCTCATCACGTGATTAGAAGAGGCGGAGTCAATTTCACCGATGCATTTGTTTTTGCTATTATACACGGATTTTTCTCGAAAATGCATGTTCATAAAATCACCCCTATAAACTTTTGAGTTTGTGAAATCTTCGCTTACAAATTTGTAATTGCGTTTGTAGAAAAAGTATGTGCACTTTATAAATGTGTAGCGCAAATACGATTCTGGAAACAGATATTTCTGGTGAAACCGGGCCCAGATCGTATTACACATGCATAAGATATGGATTGATAATATGTTTATCTTATGCTAATCCTGATCAGATCCACCATAATTTCCGGATATCCTCTCCCACGATCAAACGCGGCCACAGAATTCATAAGGGACTAATTGATACCATGACGATCTCATTCGTCAACCTCTGTTACCAAGTGCATATGAAATTCATATCCGACCGATTGGGATCGTTTTATCTTCACTAGACGAATATAATTTATTCAAGGTCCAATATTAACATTGGTCACGTGTATGTACGTTTTCGATCAGTTTTGATCGCTCGAATCTAAACTAATCATGTACGGCGGTTGGGCAAAAGCCGTGGCTCGACTCAACGAAATCAAACATCAAAATACAATTCCGATTGACTCGTATGCGAATGATCAATCAATAGAATCGAAATCGGGTGCGTTTTTAAACGACGGAAGGCGTCGTATTGATTTTATATTAGTATATCGAGTGGCCGATTCGCAAATCAATCGAGGATCCAAGAGTGTTGAATCGGAGAAATGCAGGAGACGCGCATTCTTCGAAGAGAATCTCATGAAAGAAGGTCTTGTATTGGAGAAAGATGAATGGACAAGGCCTGATCAGGGTTCTTCCGATTCGTCCGTCACGATTTTCGTCAAAGTTCACGGTTCGTTCAATACATTATGCCGATACGCGGAGAAGTTGAATATAAAAGTTCCATTGAAACTGAGAGATGCATTCGCAGCCGCCAATGTAATCGGTGATCAAAATCCACACAAGACGGTGATTTCGAAATTCTTCAAATCGATGAGAGAAAAATCCATGGAATTATTCGGACAACTTCGGTCTCGGTCGTCGAGTCGATCGGTAGCTCCGCCCTCGATTACAGTACACCCTACGACGATTACAGTAAGCCCGAAAATGGAGGAAAAGCAAAAACCGCCCTATGTGACGCATCGATTTCGTCGACGTCATGTGAATATGTACACGGGTATTGAGAAGACGGACGATTTTTTCACGCCCATACAACGTATCGAGATCGTTTGGGAAATTTTACAAAAAGCCCGCAACGATGAACAGGACGAAAAGAAAAGGGGTATTGAATTATTAGTGGAGAACGGGGTGTACGAATGCGCATTTCCCAATCACGACGGTAGTGATCATTTGGACGATATCGGCCAGTCGAATGCATCGGGCGCATCTGATCAGAATACCTCGGATAGGCAAATTTTGAAAAGGACATGGGCCAATTGGAAATGCCTGTCGAAACCGCAGCCATTGCACGTGATCAGGAGGTAATTTCGGAAATGAATATGCTAAATTAGTCCTAATTCAAATTCAGGTGCCTCTCTAGGGGCTACGGGAGCTTGATAGATAGTCACGTAATCCAATGAATATCTTTTCTCAGGCTGTAAAATAGGACATGCCTACCTCGGGCAAAGATAATAATGCACAACCCGTGGTGATTTTGTGGCACAAAAATCGGCCAGAATTTCGTCTGATCAGAATGATCATCAGCAGATCAAATTCTCAACGTATAGTAGTCTCAACTTTTTAGATATTATGGCGAAAAAGTCGCATTCTACTTCGCGTTTTTGGGCTTCTATACGAAAATGCTAATTTATCCCGGCCTATTCGGCTTGATCATTTTCTTCTGGACCATCGTTAGCCACGAGGAGAGTCACGTTTGCGATCCGAATCGCGATCCAGGCAATCGTACGATGTGTCCAACGTGCGAACCACCGTATTGCGGTTTCACTACGTTCGCGGAAGGATGCACGAATGCCAAATGGAATTATCACACCGACAGTCCGGTCACATTAGCCTTGGCTTGCTTCACCGTAATTTGGTCAGCCGCCTTTTTGAAAATGTGGAAAAGGCGGGAATCCGAATTGGCCTACGATTGGGATACGTACGATATGCAAGAACACGAGGAGACATTTCTGAGACCGGAATATGAACAATTGGCTCCGAATAGGAGACCAAATCCTGTGACTAAAGAATTGGAACCGTACGTACCGAGGCGTTTGAGATTATTGAGATCCGCTTTATCCACATTCATCACGTTGATGATGTTGTGCGCGGTCGGGGTTACATTGGTTTGTTTGGTCATGGTCAGGATCGCTTTGTATGGAACGTTCAAGAAGGCTGGATTCGTGTAAGCAAAAATTCCGCCTTAGAAATCGATTGATCACACGAATGATCAGTCGATATATTTTGAATGAAATAAGCTTCATTAGCAGGCAGATCTCGTCGACCTAGTGATCACAACGTGATCACTTGCAAAAATTCGAGCATTTCTGCACGGCTACATTTTCAGTTACTACGTTGAACTGGGCAGATGGTCGATTCACGCATTGATCTTCATTACGGTTGTGGTTTTCGATTATGTCTACGATCGAGTGGCACGTCGTCTCACGTCCTTGGAATGCCCGCGTACATCGAGCAGTTGGTTATCCAGCTTCTTGTGGAAAGTATTCATATTCGAATTGTTGAACGATTTCATACCGATCGGCTATGTTGCATGGGTGAAAGGGAAAACAATGAAAACACCCATCGATATGACATGGTATTCTGAAATGTGCGAGGGTGGAGGGTAAATTTAAATCCTCGATCACTTTTTACCAATGTGATCATAGTGCAAAAAACCTTCCAGATGCATGGGTGAAGTGATGGAGATCGTGGCCGTTTTATTAGTGGCCAGATTAGTGATCGGGAATTCGATGGAAATCGGACTTCCGTTCATGAAACGAATATATGCTAAAACGTTTCGGTTGCGTAATAAGAACGATCAGGCTGATCAGGCGGCTGATCGAAGCCGAATTTGGCGTCAGGATTATCTTCTGGGAGAATTAGAATTGGATGGCGTATCAGAAGAATATATGGAAATGATTGTAAGCACTGTCCGTCCCATGTCCTCGACAATAAATGACCCAAATTGTTTTTGCAGGTGCAGTTTTCGTTTTTGAGTCTATTCATATCGGCGTTACCTGTGGCGCCGTTCCTGTGCTTAGTGAATGTAAGCGACCAACGTCCGCAAATCAAATTTGCAAGCATCCGACCAAAAAAATGCCTTTGGGGTATTTATTTCAGAATATCCTGGAAATACGCATCGACGCCATAAATCTGAACGCGTCGCACAGAAGGCCGTTGCCAGTTCGTGTACCGGGCATCGGTATTTGGTACGATTTCTTCAACGTGGTCACTAAATTGGCCGTATTTTGCAACGCCGGTTTGATCGCGTTCACTAGTCAAACCGTTCAACGTTTGCATTACAAGTATGCCGGAAAAATTTGCATGAAAAAATTTTCATGTCAAATTTACATGCAATATTGCGAGGTGATCGGGTAAAATTCTCGCGGCTTTTCAGCTACAATCGCGGCAAATACGATACTCCGATTCACTCGTACGAAGAAGCCAGCTTATCCAGATTACGTCAATCGGATTTCACTGAGAAATTGAAATTAGCCCAACACGAGTTGCCCACGAATATCAGCGAATGTTGGTATTCCGATTATCGTATGGACGTCGAACCGTTCGCGCCCACGTCCGAATGGTGGCAAATGATGTGCTGCCGCGTAGCCACGTTCGGTTTATTCGTATTAGCTTCCTTCATATTCCAATGGTTCATAAATTTGGTCGTCGACGATGTACCGGCGCATGTGAGATTGAAAATCCTACGCAGACGATACGTAGTCGCCAAAGCTACCGAAGCCGGCGGAGCGTACGATTTGTGGTTATCCAAAGCAGTGAGACGAGAATCCACTTTCCCACAAGTCGCAGCATTGTCCAGTCCGAGGACGAGTTCGAAACAATCTACGAATACAGTAAGCCCCGTAATAGAGACTAATGAGGAAACGGAGGAAAACATCGAATTGCCATCCACGTCCACTCGAGTCATGGTCAAGCAATGGAAAAAGGTCACGTTCGGTGTCAGGGAACACGTGGATCACGCCGTCAGTATGAATGCGACTAGGGCGCAAAAAACATTGGATGCTGTAGATATTGAGGAGGATGATTTGTGATCGGTTTATGCATGATTTTTGTACAGTAAGAAATTTCAATAAGTAAAGCTGCGAGTTCTAAAATTAGCAATGCTTCAGCATAGCACATGATTGCGATTCTCTCAAAAAAAGCTGCTCTTTTTTCTAAGACGTATCTTGCCACAGCTTGGCGAAGAAGTTTTCTTGCCCAATGATACCACTAGGTGGCCCAACGTATCATCGAACTTTTCTTGTATATTCTTTGAATTTATCATTTATAAATGGCTGAACGTAGGGAGAAAAGAAGTGGGGCGGTCCGGAGGGGCACCTGTCTCAGGTGCACCGAGACCGGATTGTTCATAACGTACTCAATGGTATATTATTAGCCTACATGACCGCCGTCTTTTTTGCATCGATTCCAGGCATTTAGCAATTAATTTTTGCTGATTTTATGATCAATGAAATCCTGCAATGTTAGGATGGCACTTGATTGGATAATGCATTTTTGCATTGCACTGCCCAGTACAATGCCAGCAGGGCATTTGCCAGCATACTGTAGTCCGTGCACACATGGGTAATGCATTTTCCAACCGGAAATGCCCCACGACTAACCTAAGCTACGCATCATTAGCCTGCGTTAGGCGTGACATAAATTGACTTGGCCGTTAAATGGGCCTAGCATAAGGACGTTCATAAAATGGGCAATGTTTGGAAGTCGTCAAGGTGTTCAAGCGTTCGTTGAATACCACGCGTCAATTAGCAATTCAAAATCCGACACAATGAACAGTAGCATAGCAACTGACAAAAATGGTCTCGAACATTTTCGGAGACTGCTGGGTCTCCCGTACGAGACCACGCTTTCCAATATTCATTGCTTTGCTTCCTTCAATCATGGAAGAGGAAGAAACTCCGGAAACTGTCCAAAATAAACGTTTACAAAAAGTCATCAAATTCAAACCGGCTGCACTCGGATATCATACGGAGGAAGATGAGCAACGTGAAAAAGCGTGTTTTTTCAACGACGGTAAACGTCGAATCGATTTCGTCGTCGTCTACGAGAGGGACGATTTGAATAATGCGAATGAGAAGCAGAAAGAAGTTACGCGTGAATTCTTTCATCGGTCCCTCAAGAAAGCCGGTCTCCATCTGGAAATGGACGTACAGAAAAAGAAAGTGAACGAGGCTATAATTTTTATCAAAGTTCACGCACCCTTCAAATTGCTGTGCACAAAGGCTGAAATATTAAAGGTAAAATTTGCGCAATTTTGAATTATCTGGGGATACTGTACGTGCTGCGATATTTTGATCACTGAATGTGATCATAGGTGTTTTGATTGGCAAAGTAGCATTTACTCATAGTAATCGCAATTTCTGATCATGTCGTACTGTAGATATGCTAAAATACTGATCACGTGATCAGTGACATGCTGATAGCCCTACGCACCTGCCATCGCGATCATTGATTTGACCCATGAAACTTCTCATGATTTATCACACCATACTGAAAAGCTTGGCAAATTTGGCTGATAACCAAATTCGAAACTTATGCCATCGATAAAATGATGCTTACCAGCTTATTGATGAGCATAAGCCAAACTGAGGCACTAAAAAATGCTCTGATTTCATCATCGGTCAAACGTTACAGTATGCCAAATCATATTGGCTCCCACGCCAATTCCAAGCAATCAATCAATGAAAATTTTTCAGCTCAAAATGCCATTACGACAGAAAGATCCATTCGCCGATGTTCAAGACGAATACGAAATGATCAAAGACGGTACGAATTTCTTAGAAAGCGAAGTCGCTCAAGACGTTCGTCGACGTCTGACCCCGTTGGAGAAAGCGAAACGTAAAGCGTTGATCATAAAAAACCTCCAACAACGCCCTCAACGTCCGTTATTCCCCGTTTATCGACACCCGAATCGAGTATTAGCCCCGTTCAGGCGTAAAAAGTTGGACGCGTTCGAGATCGGTTCGGATCCGGACGAATTCTTCACGCCGGCTCAACGTTCGTATATAGCTTGGGAAATTCTTCAACAATCGCCCAACGATCCGCACGACGAACGAAAACGCGGCATCGAGATGTTATTGGAGAGTAAAATCTACGAATGCGCGTATCCGTTGCACGATTGCGATCTGGACTGGGACAACGATCCCGATATCCCCATTTGGGCCAAATTGAAACGCGATCGACAAATCTTGTACAAAACTTGGGCCAATTGGAGATGCACGTTCAGGAATCAGCCCATTTTCCTCATACGCAGGTGTGAGAAGTTTTTGTGATCGCGAAATTCGGAGCAGATGAAAAGCATTGCACTTTTCAAATTTTTTGCGCGCAGACGTGATCAAAAATGCATAATTTTCTCAGGCTAAATATATTTGCATACTGTAACCGCTACAGTATAATGCTAAGATAATACATGCGAATTCGCTTCCAAATTTGAATTAGTACGTATCTAATCACTAAATGCCATTCACCCGAATGATTCAGGCCAAAAAATGAATTTCTTCTTCATTAGGTATTTCGGCGAGAAATTGGCATTCTATTTCGCCTTCTTGGGCTTTTATACGAAAATGCTCATTTGGCCAGCCGTATTCAGCGTCGTGGCATTCATATACGGTTTCTTTTACACGGGTGATGACGAGATTGTCCATGAAATTTGCGATAACGGAAATTTGACCATGTGCCCTGTAAGTTGAAAAGTTAGCATTATGATCGCGGGAGTTAAAGGAATCGATTTTTTTAGATTTGTCACGCGCACGCATGCGAATTGACATTTTTAAGAGACCATTGCACCAGCGCAAAATGGGCGTATAAAATGGACAACGAAGCTACGTTACTCATGTGCATATTTATCGTCATCTGGGCTACAGTAAGACAGAAATTAGCTAGATCCCATTTTTTTGATAATTCGCCGAAAATTCTTACGATAAATTTCAGCCTAGTCTAAAGGGTATTCGCTGGAAGTTTAGACCGCACATAGCCCGCATCCATTGCCCGTCGACTGGACATAAAGAAACAC
>JAQIWJ010001073.1:0-13570 GCA_034695185.1 Discolaimus major
TCGGATAGCATGGAGAGAGCTAGCCCATAGAATCGCCAAGAGTCGGATACGACTGAATGGATAACATCATCATCATGTACTAGCACGATTCGAGGCGTCTGTCAAAAAATGCTATCTAATTTGCATAGAGTACAGAAAAGGCCCATGAAAACGCCAGCATTCAACTAATGTAAGCAGCGTTCAAAAAAAAGCCCTACTCAAGCAATTCAGCACACAAATGGTGAATAAGTGAATTCGAATGCGCATGAATCGATTATTTATCTAATCGAAATTCAATAATCCCAACGCTTTGATTTGTTTAAATTGATCGGGGATTTCCATCAACGATTGAACAGCGAATGATAAATCCGGTTGCTTCGCTCCAGCTGTGACTTTGTAGAATTCGACGAAATGAAAATTATCCCACGGGCGTTTCGGCAGATTCTCGTCGAAAACCTGGAATCGGGTTTACTGTAATCGCTACGAGCGATTTGGAACCGAAAATTCGCATACCCGCATCATTTCCCACGGCCCATCGCCGACACCCACCAGGATTATGGATAAGGGATATCGACACGCGTCCACGATGGCCCTTCGAGTAGCCCTCTCATTGGTCACTTGACCATCGGCTACAATCACCAATATATTGTACTAAAATATACCAATGATCAATTTTCTTGATCATTGCTCGATCGTTCAAAATTTACGCATTTGAATTCTTTGCATATTTCGATCGCTTGATAAATCAACGGTGCAAAATTTGTGGGTCCGCTCAAAATCACTTTAGGCGTAATAGCATTGTATACTTCCAATACCTGAAAAAAATCCATGCTCAGGCTGGGGATTCGAGTATAAATTCACAGCAGCTCACTTCAGCGAACGATTTACAATAACCAGTGGATTTTAATGGGAATATAGATGTATCGGATGTTCGGATATCACCGAATCCGTAGGCTGGTATCGATCCGACTTTCGCGAACGGTGCCAATGTTTGGCCCATAATCGTGATTACCTGGAAATTTTCGGATAAGATTTATGAAAATGGATTAGGCCATGCTGTACTTGTTGATATGGATTCGGTACGCCTTGATTTATGGCGTGCAATGATTCACCGTCGAATGATATTTCGCCTTGATATTTATTACTGGCCGTGTAATCGATACCTGAAAATTGATCGGTGATTTTTGTGATCATATGATTACTGCAGTGATCAATCACATGCGTGCATGTCAGGATTATCCTGATGAGATATTCTATCACCTGTATTGCGATTTCAAACTTATGCTGGCATATTTGCAAAATGCTCCTCTTTATCTGGTACCGTCCGTGCAAAAATTGCGCAAGTTTTGACCCCACCCCTCGAAGCATGATAAGTGCTCAATTTCTGCAATGCATCCGCTGGCAAAAAATCCCATTACACCTGTCTCTAATGCGTATTTTCAAATTTCAACCTGCTTTTGAAAAACTAATGGAGACGTAAACTGGAAGCTGTTTTTCTCAGCCGAATGAAAGAGTGTCTGCTTCTTTTGATGTGAACTTCGAAAAGAAAGTATGCAAAGCCGGTTTTGAACTTGTGATTTTGCACAGGAGATTCAAAAAAATTCATAGATTGAAGTAGCATTGCACAGGTCTGAAAATTAATGAATGCATATGCCAAAGATGAACTCACCAAATATCAGATTACTGGACTCCAAACCGGCCAATCTCATGACTCTTGTCACGGCTTCCAGTGTTTCCATTTTAATCAAAGCCTCATCAACTGTCTTCGCACCGATCACTTCGAACATACTACTCATTTTTGCATTCTCCTCATCATCATCATCCGCATGGTCAGAACCATTGATCGATTCACGACTATGCGTACCATTGATCAGATTAATCGATTTCTGATCAACCGTTTCTACTTTCAACAATCGGACACCAGTCGTGCCGCATCTTCTATGAACTGGCGTAGTTGATTTTACTTGCGTACAAATCACAGGCGGTGATCCGTTTTTCTTGCTCGCATTGCTTGAATCACGGTCAACAGTGTCCACGGGTCCATTGACCTGTGGTTCCTCATCGGCATCCTCCATTTCTACATCACTCACTTCGATGGTCTCGATCTCGGGTGCGGTCGTATGTTCGGCTAACGATGGTTGATCTTCCGATTGAGAGAACGACGGTTGAGAATCGTCTAACGCTTTTTCATTAGGGGCCACCTCAGGCGGGTCTTGCTCCAATGAATCATCGATTTCAGCATTCTCCAATTCAGGAGATCCAGATACGTCTTTGCCTGGTTCTATGATCATATCCAATTGATCAGATATCGGCTGATCAGCTGTCAAATGATCAGGATGCAATTGCACTTCAGCCGTCACGTGATCATAATCGTCACCAACTGCGGCCGCGTGTACTGAATCCGCTTCACTCAATGCATAATTCACGATTTCCTTGATCAAAATTGCTTCATTCTGATCACTAATCATATCGCGATCAGATGATTCGGAATCGATATGGTCATGGTGTGCGTCATTTTCAGCACTGATCACTTGGTGATCAGAGGTCTCGGTTTCAGCACGTATAGGCTGATCAGATATATTTGAATCGATATGGTCATGTTCATTGATGTGATTAGACGTATTTTGGTCATTTTCATGATGTGATCGATGTTGATCATTGGAGATATCGGCTGCACATTCATCCATAAGCTGATTAGCATGCTGATTTTGATCATGAGCAAATTGAACCGCATTTCCATTCAAGGCCAGTTGGCCCTGATCACTTCCATTGACAACCGATTTATCGATTGATTGAGACTTCAGTGCATGCTGGTGCTGACCATGTTCGATGTGCTGATCAGCCTTATCAGCAATTTCTGCCTGGTCGATATGGCCATTGAATTTCGCAGTCTGGACTTCATTCTGGTTCATCTGAAAATTTTCGCATACTTGACCATGCTAAAATAATATGCACGCATTTTCGTACCTCATTCAAATGTTCCGAATCATGGAATACAGTCTGTTCAGTCAATTCGTTCGTTTTCGATAGTACGTTCACCTGATCCATTTGACACTGATCAATGTATTGATTTTCCAAGATCAACTTCTGTACGAGTTCTTCTTCCAAAATGCATTCACTCTGCGGACTGGCTTCTTTTTCAAAATCATCATGCTCCTCGATTCTTTTCTCATTGGCCAATTTCATTTTATAATTGAATAATAATTCAGCATCCCAATGATCAGTACCACCGGGCGTGGTCAATGTTAAATCGGGCATATTTAAATCCGACGAATGTATGCGTAATTTCAAATGATCACCATCCAAACCGACCATTGTGAATGGATTTAAATGCCTATTTTCCCAACCATCATTCGAACGACCATTTACAGTATCCTTGGAATTTATGCTGGGCTGTTTTTGCCTACGTTTTTCTAGGAAATAGAAAAACGCCGCCACTAAAGTAATGGCTATCATGGCTAATAAAATAGGCCACCAGAAACTGTAATTCTCTTCCTCTTCTTCACACTCCACCCATTCGATTTCTTCTTGCTCAGCTAGTATCAATGGATCGGCGGTTGTGAAATTTTCTAATGATTTCTGCCATTCAAATTCTACACCACTCGCAGCAGCAGCAGCAGCAGCAGGATCAGGAGAATTGTCAATTACAGTCTGTTTTTGTTCGGCTACGAAATGGTCTTGTATAAATGAAGATACGTGCTGGTGGAATATATCACTCGACTGATCCGGTTCTAATTCGACCGGTTCATGTTCATTCTTTTGATCAAGACGAATTGTCTCCTCAATAACGTCCGAATCCATTTAAACACGCTAAGAGGGATTATCTGAAAGAGAATTTTGCCTAATATTGCTAGCAATGCAGCAAATGGCGGATACTAGCATCCGCCAGTCTCAAACTTTTCCCAAATGACCAATAGTAAGGAAGGTACAGTCATCAGAAAAACATGTGAAATTCGTGGCATAAAAAGCATTCACATCCTGCTTAAACTGGCGGAGGAGAGAAAAACGTGCATTTTCTTATGCGAAATTCATAAAGGCATTACTATGGGTACCAAGGAAATTAGAAAATGCCAGGGTCAAATAGTGAAGAAAGTTTTACTACGGTGCCCCCAAGTTATGCTTTAGTGATTGAATATACATTCTTTTTTATATCCTCTGCAACCAAAAGGTGCTTTCCAGTTCGTCTCGTATTGCCTCTAGGCCCGAAGGAAGCTTCTTCAACCAGACGAGTACCACTCTCCGCCTCCTCCTCGAAGGCTAGGAAGAGAGGATTTTTCAAGAACTAGTCTCCCTTAGCTTTCTTGAGGAAGATGAAACGTACCAAGGCCAACCCCCTATGTAATCTCGGCCAGCCAGCAATTGGCTAAATTCGTCCACAAGTCAAGCTTGGCTAAATCCTCCTAATTCAATGGGCAGATTTCATTCATGGGAAGAAAGATGTAAAAATAGCAGTTTTTGGATAGGTTGTAAATCAGGCTGATTTTGGTGTTTTTGTATTTGAAAAATATTGGCCAGTGAATGGGTCATTTGCATGGCATGGGTGCAAGCCATGACTGTCATGGCCATGAATAAGCGGGTCAGCAATTGGAATTTTACACAAATCGACTGCTCATGGATTACTGTAGAAATCAATGACCGCCCAGGCTTCAGCTTTCATATTTTTCTGAATTCCCAATTGGCACGACCCGAATCATGCTCTCACATTTAAAAAGACATCAAATATTAGAAGTATCAAGTATCCGGAAACCGCACCTGACCTCATTTTTCTCAATTCTGACGCAAATTACCCAACTAGCTTTCGGGAGAAAAAGTGCTCAGAAAATATACGTATCAATAAGCACTTACGTTCATCTTTTTCTTCATCTTTTGCTAGTCTTCAGGTGTTTTGCGGATTTCGGAGAAAGCAAATAAGAATTTATGCTACCACTGCTTTCCTATACACCATAGGGGTATAGTGGAATTGGAAATTTTGCTTTCCGACTTGTTCAAGGTGCCTTATTTTCCAATGACCAGACACCAGTCGGTCTGCATTTTCCCAATGACAAGATAAATAGCCTTTTGATCGAAACGGACCTTTTGGCCACTTCAAAACTGGCAGGCTAGTCTTACTCCAGGTGCATACGTATTCGAAACTTCTATATACATCGGCTAGTAAATGGAAAGTTTTTCGATGCAACTTTTTACGTTACTCTTGGCTTTTACAATACAGTGAATAAATATTTGCATACATCCTGGGATGGCACTTTGGGATCATTCAAAATTCGAGTGGCCAAATTTTATGACTTGAATTACGCATGAGCCTGTTCCGGAAATTGGTTTTGCTTTGGCTGAATGGCCATGCTTTTCCGGTTATTTTCACCGGTTACTGTAATGTTAAGGAGTGTACCGCTTGTTGATTTAGCTCCGCCCACCTGGTCAATTGCAATTGGCCTGATTAGTAAACGCACTGTATAAGCCAGTGGGGATTACGATAACCGCTTTTCTCTGCCTGCCTTCCGATTGGCTCGTTCCGGTCCCACTTCGAAGGGCGGATCATGATCATACGCAGTAATCAACAATGGCTGACGAGAATACAACAGCCAACTGCAGGGCCGGGTTTTTCGAAGGACTTGAAGTTAAAGTCCGACTTTAAAGATAAAGTGGACTTTAGAGGCCTGTGGTCAGGTATAGGCTAAAGTCCACTTTAGGGAGTTAAAGGACCTCGCCAGGATCTTTAACGGTGGGCTCGGGATTACCTTTAACTTTAAGTCCTTCGAAAAACCCGGCCCAGGTTGGGAACACGACAGGCTCAGTTTTAGAGGCAAGAATGCATCGCAAAGTGTCTACTGCCATTTTACACGGTCGTTCAAGCATGAATCAAAAAAATCATAGCTGTACAATCAAGAATTACCCCCATCCAATTGAACAGAAAACTGCGCCTCCAATACATGAAATGAAATGGAATATGCTATGTGAAGACAATAATACATCTACATCAAAAGCATGCCTAGGACATCTTGATTGAGAATTATACAAAAGAGAAATCACATGATCCGTACATACCGGCACTGATACACAAAATCCTGTGATTTCGTCGAATTCTTGCCTTCCTAATCGCGGCGCAGATTGGCCAAACGAGCTTCTAAATCCGCATCCGCATCAGCCACACCGCCGGCTCCTCCGCCTGGTTCGGAAATCGCCTTCTTTCCAGCTTGCGCTTTCGCAGGATTCAAACTTCCACTTGCGGCTGGTAAACTCTCCAATTCGCCGGCGATCTGGATACCGAGCTCGTCCAACACTTGCGTCACGATTTGTTCACTAAAAACGAGGACCTTAATGATATTATTCTAAGAAATGAATTCATTGCTTACCTTTCTTCCTCATCTCCTTCACCTTCCATCGCATCGTCGATGGCGTCACTCATCATCTCTTCTTTCATATCCATAATCTCCGACTGCTTCTCGAATTCTTGCATGATCTTCTGAATTTGCGGCAGTTTCAACTGAAATAGATAAACCGAGATTAGCTTGTTTTCGGCCGTGAAAATTATGACTGTACCTGCTTATTCATGGACATCATAGCCTTGGTGACGCCTTTCATCGCTTGAGCCATGGCATCTTGCGATTTCAACGTTTGAATCTTCAACGCCACCGCTTGGATATTGGCCCGCATCATCATGAATTTCTTGACGTAACGTCGAGTTCGTACGAGATCCTTGGCCATAATTTTTACAGCATCCTGAAACAAAGACGATTATTGTTACATTACATAGAGAAATCTAGAATTCAATATTTTTACCATTTCTCCTTTTTGCGCCATTTTCTTAATATCAGCGATAATCCGTTTTTCCTGATTCTCTAATTGGGCACGTTCTCGATCCAAATCACGCATGGCACGATTCAATGCTCGTTGATTTTGACGAAGCATTTCTTGGGGCGTTTTACGCCGACCGAATAAAAATTCCAAGGGCATTTTTGATAATGTTCGGAACGGAATTAACGAAGAATACGGACGTGATGAAGTGGATTATTGAAACGAAACAAGGACTGATCAAATTCTAAAATCTTCCAACTTTAATATCGTTAGAAAATTGTGAAATTCAATGAACAAGGAAGAAAATGATTCAGAGGCCATCGCGCACACTCCTAACTGCTTATATCAAAAGACAGAAAATTGTCTGCTATTCGGCGGCGAATAAAAAAATTCGGAATTTTTGTCGCGTTATGTCAAATTTGTAATAATTCATCAAATCCTGATTAGCCCTGTTCCGATAACCATCATATTGAATTATTTGGACAATAATTAGCATGGAAAATATCGTTCCAAAGCTCTGGACAATTATATTCGCGTGGTTTGGCTTGAAAACGTTATTATTCAATTGTTACGTTTCAACGGATTTTGAGGTGAGAGAGATATATCAGTTTATGTTGATTCTCACGGCTGATTTTTACTGAAAATCAGCTGCTGCAATGCGATATTACGTTTTTGATGCATTATATCCAAGAATCGTGCAGCAGAAATGGTGAATTCTGCAAAATTTCATCATCTGCTTTTTTTCAGGTTCATCGAAATTGGCTTGCGATCACGTACAATTTACCAATTAATCGATGGTACGTGGAGAACACTTCCATTTGGACATTGGATTATCCTCCGTTTTTCGCCTGGTTCGAATATGGATTATCACAAATGGCCGGCATATTTTTGCTCAACGGAACTGTACCTCCAAATGGATCGCTATTGGAAATACGTCCAGAATCGATCAATATGACGTCCGATGCAACGACATTGATTTATCAACGATTCACCGTATTGGCGTCGGACATTATATTCATCGCTGGTGCATTAGAATGCGTCCGATTTATATTCTCAAATCAACGTCCGGGATTGATGATGGCCGTTCCGGAAAGCAGAAAAACGATTGGAGCTTACGTTATTTCGCTCCTTCTATGCTGCAACGTCGGATTATTATTCGTGGACAATATCCATTTCCAATATAACGGATTCTTATTCGGATTTCTTCTATTCTCCATGGCTTACGTGGGAGATCAGCGATATTTATTGGCCGCATTGGTATTCGCTATTCTATTGAATTTGAAGCACATATTCCTATATTTGGCACCGGCGTATGCGGCTTATTTTCTTCGGAATTATTGCTTCACCGCCCCAACTCCCAATGCGACTGAAGCCAAGAAGGCTCGTGGAAATTCATCAAAGGACGCCGATCGGAAATTGAACGGATTTATGACATTTTTACGGACATTCTCACCGTGGAATTTCATCAAGCTATTGACAGTTGGTATCGTCGTATTCGCCATCAGTTTCGGCCCGTTTATTTATCACGGACAACTCGGCCAAGTGTTATCACGATTATTTCCATTCAAACGTGGATTAACCCATGCGTATTGGGCACCGAACTTTTGGGCCTTATACAACGCTGCTGATTACGTCGCGGCGATCGTATCGAAACGTTATTTCAAATGGATCAACTACGATAGTATCCCAGGTTACGCTACCGGCCTCGTTCAAGAATTTGATCACGTAATACTGCCGACAGTGAAGCCAATCTCGACATTCATCATCACCGTATTGACAATGCTTCCAGCCTGCTCAATTGTGGCTATTAAACGGACGAAATGGGACAGCTTCGTCGTTGTATTGACATTATGCGCCTTCTCCAGTTTCCTGTTCGGATGGCACGTGCATGAAAAGGCCGTATTAATGATATTGATCCCGATGACTTTATTAGTTATCTACGATCGCCGATATGCGAGGATATTCTTGCTCCTGTCCGTCGTGGGGCACTTCTCCTTATTCCCGTTATTATTTCAACGATTCGAATCACCGATCAAGTACACCGCCTATTTGGTTTATATTATTGGAGCATTCTGGGCACTTCAAACTGTCTTCCAACTTCCAATGAAGTACGCGTGGGGCGTTATTCCACGTCTGCCCCTGCTGAACATTATTGAAAGCCTGTACGTCGTCGGATTTCTCCCATTGGAACTGGCATCAACGATTATGGAGTATCATCCGTTATTCAAGAAATTCACGTTCGCTCCGTTGATGTTGACGTCGATTTATTGCGCAATCGGAGCGGTCTATTGTTGGATATCGATTTACTGGACGTTCTTATGCAAAGAACTGAACTTGAACACGCATTTACTGATGAAACGGTGGCGGAGGTAAGTGTATTCTGTTGTAATTAGATTCTGATTAGTAATATGAGTCTTGTTTTCCAGAGAACGATTATTGTTGCGTAAGGAATTGGTAATGACCAATTGCGAATCGTGGCAAAATGCCTTGCGTGATGGCGTTGCGACTGATCGATTGCGGTTTATCGGCGGATTGGACGTTTCTACTCCGGATGGAGATAATGCGAATGCAATTGGATGTTTGGCTGTATTGAGTTATCCGGATCTAAAGGTGAGTGAATGATGCTCTGAAGAGGCAGCGTACTGAAAAAGACGTTTTTCAGGTGGTGCATTCAATTTACGAGCATGTCACCATTGATGCTCCGTACGTTGCTGGTTACTTGGCCTTTCGAGAAGCTCCAGTTATGATCTCGTTGGTTGAACGGTTACGGGAAGAAAGGCCTGATTTGATGCCGCAGGTAAGATTGGCTATTTATGCATAATAATAGGATCGATGCATATGATCTAATGCATAGTCTGAAGACATCCTATTTTCAGGTCTTATTCGTGGATGGAAACGGCGTTTTGCATCCGGATCGTTTCGGTTTGGCCTGTCATGTGGGCGTAATTTGTGACGTGCCAACAATCGGAGTGGCCAAAGACTTGCATCTAATGGAAAATATTTTACGTCCATCATCGAAGCGTCTCGAGGAAGTAAGCGACTTCAATTTCCTCCCACGCACGCTTCTTCTTCTTCTGGCCTACTGTACTAATAACGATTTCTCTTTACAGGAACTAATTGGTGCCGGGACGAGTATTATGTTGGCCTCGAACGAGGACGGGCAGACGTTAGGAGCAGCAGTACGAGCCAGCCTTACATCGAAGAACGCTATTTTCGTTTCCGTCGGCCATCGCATTGATTTGAAGACGGCCGTGAAGTTGACGGTTCAATGCAGTTCTCATCGCGTACCGGAACCAATTCGAGCGGTAAGAGTAAAAGATTTCCATCCCCCAAACATGCTCTAATAATGGAGTGCTATTTTCAGGCGGATTCAATTTCAAGAGAACACGTCAGGAGAATGTTCACATGAGTGTGATAGAAAGCGTACAGATGATCACCAGTGATCCGATGCGCTTCGTCTCAAATACGCATGATTTTTAATGCCAATTTTTTATACGAATATATTGGTATAAGAGAAAAATCGTCTTCATAGATGCATGGGGGGATTGGGGAAAATGGATTGGGTGAACGAAAATAAGGGGATGTGTCCCATGGTGACACCCCTCGGAGCTCGTTGCAATTGGTTTTACTACCAGAGAAGGGGGAAGACATACGACTTTGTCCAGTCCAGTGTCCAAAGTGGTATTCAGAAAAATAGCATGCATCTATGCTATACAAAAATCGATATCTCGTATAAGCCTTGGGTATAAAAGTATGAAGCAGTATTGCATAGCAGCAAAATAATTTCTACCATTTTTCTAAAGATTTGGGGGGTTTTATGGAGAGGATGAGGAAATGAATGAATACAGTACGTAATCCATGCCCCGAAGTCGGGAGCTGGATAGTGAGTGCAATGAATTCAAATAATCGAGAATTGAGAGAAAAAAAAACACACTAAAGTATAGTACATTTGTTCTTCTCGCCCCAAGGATTCATTTTCTTATCCACCGGATTGACCAATGGATCGTTCTGTTGATTATCTTCGATGAATTTACGCAAGCTGAAAGGAGATTGCGCAATTTCAGCTACGTGAATGATTGGGACTGTATTGTGGGATTTTGAAGGCCGGATTGCGCAATTCCTGAATTTGATTCACAGACCCCCCAAAAAAGGTCCTCAGAAATGACCACGACGTACTCATTAGCGGCTTTTGATACTGGTACACGTTGAATTTTCAATTGATATCGCAAACTCTCCACTTGCCTCTGCATATCGCTTTTATCCATTATTTCGGATGATAATTCTGCAAAAAACGCCCGACTTTCATGAGTCAAGCATTTTGATGGGGGAAACTAGGTATAGGCGTTGTCAAAAACGGTCAGTCGAGGCGTATGCTTGAAATGGGCTCTAAATTGAATTGAGCGTACGATTTTTCGAGGCCTGGTAAAATCGAATGAGGACCTTACTCGAAATCTCTATTCCACACGGGGATCACATAGCTAAGGCTGTGAAAGCTGGAAAATGGCCTCCAGGCACACGAGGCAGCCTATACGTTCGAAAGCGTCATGCTTTTCTAGCTGTCACAAGTAAAAATCGTCAATGTCAATGCGTATGTGGCCCTATGTCCAATTGCTAGACACTGCCCCCCTTGAGTGGACTAGCAATAAAAAGGCATCCGTCCTTTTTTCCCAATATCCATCAAGAAGACCATGGCTAGCTCTCCAAAAATGGTACACGAAATTGGGCACCAATCAATCGGCTGGCATGCTTTTCGTCGAGGCCCAGAAGAAAACTGAAAGTAGACACCCTGCGCTGAGTCTACAGCCAGCCAGAGAGGAGAGCGTAGTAAGAGTAAAACTCCTCTTTCACTGACAGCCGATAGAAGCTTCCGTGGACGAGTGAAAAGCGGTTGGCAATACGAAAGCTCGCTTTTCCCTCAGCCAGCCTCCCATCCCAACTGGAGACACCCGAAGCTACTCTTCTAAAAGCCGAACCCAACCGCCCCCCCTTTCATCCACAGCTAGAGAATACGGAAGCTAGATGAAACGTGTAAAAATACGAGTACATGAATAATAGCATCCAAGAAACGAGTACGAACATTTACACAAACGTTTATTTTATGGAAAGGAGAGGAATCATGATGAAATCTACTCCAATTTCTTGCAAAAAATACGATCACTTAAAGATTTTTTCTCACTGATCATGTCAAAATGTGACGTCTGCAAGAAATGTTGATGTGCGTATAAAAGTTTTTTTGATGGCGGTTACAGTATGTCTCAACGGCATTCTGATGACTGTAATCGATACTGATCAATATGATCAGCCTTTAGATCAGTGCCTTCGATTATGCATGCATTTCTGCCCATGCTATCCTTTGCAGCACATGGAAAAAAATCGTCATGCAAAACAGCATGGCCATGCTGATCTGATCTTGAAAAATGTACAGTATATTTACCAATATCTGCAGTCAATGATTGTGTGCGCAAAAGACTCACATTTACAGTTTCTGAACAGTCTCCAAAGTAAACATTCTGATCAAAAATATACTGATCAGAATTTATCAGATAACAAAATTCTGCCTCCATTTTTGCGGGTCTGGCTGCATATCGCAACACAAAGAAGCAGGCACGATGTAACCGGATACCCAACCATAAACTTTGATCGTCTGCAAAATTTGAAATGATCATAGTGATCTTTGCAGTTGAGGGTGCTGCACCCGATCATCAATTTTTGATCAATCGATATTCGATATGATATTTTAGATATTCTAACTTCGACCATCATCATATTTTGAAGAATCAAACTCAAAATAGACACTACCATTGAATTCAGCATAGTTGATTATGCCAGAATCCATACAGGTATGCTAATTTCTGCTTGTTACGGCTTTGATTCAGGCGATACTGCCTATGCTGTAAATTACAGCGTATGCCAAAGGGCACATCAATTTTCAATGCAAAGACAATCTGAATATATGCATTTTCTGCGATAATCTAATTCCGACAGAATCACAATATTGAATTTGCATTATTCTATTGAACCATCGAGTATACACAGAATCAATGCTGATAACATAATTTTAGATTCTGGAACACATATTTTGCCGTGTTATGTCATCATAGCATACTGTAACTATGTATGCATGGTTCATTATTGAATTTACCATGATAAAAAGGCGATAAAATGACAGGAGATAATGAACAAAATCCAGGCAAAATATGCACTCACAGGTGAACTGCCATTGCATAAATCCGTTTTACAATCGCATACACTTGGGCTTTCATTGGAATTACATGTGCTGGCGGTCTCTGGTTGCCTTTTGTAAACACTATTCTTGCAACCTCGAATGATAAGTTGCAAATCTGCAACGCAGAACGCATGGTTCAAGAACCCTGTTACTTGGCACTTTGCCAAGTTACCAATAAACTACAGTATACCTTGCACAGTGAAAGTCAGTGTCACGCAAACGTCATTGGGATTAGAGCACATCTCTTCTGTCACAGTGGAGAAATCCGAATCTTTCGGATTATTACACGCGTTATGCACTGGTGGCATAAAATACAATGATGACATGACTTTTTTCGCCAAATTCTTGGCCGCTTCGTCCTGTTCCGGTGCAAGATTACTGGTGCATTGATAACAACGGAACACAAGGATTTAGGGATGCGTGATACCAATAGGATCACAGATGAAAATAATGCAAATTTCTGTGACTGTGTTCATGAAAGCACGTTTTGCAGCTTACAAGGGAAGCTACCTTGATGTCCTATCAGAATCAGCTTGAGAATATTTCTATTTGAAACAGCTTAGTACGCTGAGC
>JAQIWJ010001074.1:0-13566 GCA_034695185.1 Discolaimus major
AAATCAGTATACTCTAATTAAATTAAAATCCTATACTGAAACATCAGGGGTGATCACTCGCGATTACATCGATCACTTCAGATCAGACACCGATCACGTTTTGATCAATTTTCTAGCTCAACATACAGTCATCATCATTCTCGAATAACAAAACCCCCAAAAGGAGATGAGCAATTTCCTCCACTGCTCATGGATGGATGAAATTATTTAGGCTCTACAGTAATCCGGTAGTTTATTCAATCGATTTAGCTTTTTCTTTGCTCAGCTTTTCAATGGGCATTTGCTTTCGCCGCTAGGCCGTTAGCCGATTTTCGAGTGCATCCGCCTCCCCGAGAAGACCCATTGCATTTTGCGGCCTTCGTCGGGGTTCGTTTTATTAACTGGAAAAGGAAACAATCCAGTACAACGTCAATGAACACGCCTCCGGTTTCGATCCGGCCTAGCCCCCATCGTTCGATGGTTGGCCACTCGAAACTCAATTAATCCAACCGAATAATTACCTAAATGCTCATATGCCCCCCAAATCGCCTAGTCGGTTCGATCGCCTTATTTGAGGCATGGAAGAATAGAAATCTAGGCTCAGCCAGCATCGTTCTGTAGGGGGAAAAATGGGGGAATGATAGAAATGGATCTTGAAGTGGGAGCTTTGCATGAAGTGCCTACTGTAATGGCCACTGGGCAATCGGAGTGGGGCTTTCTTCTAAAGGAGAACTGGAGCCAATAAGATGATATTCAAAGCAGCTGTTCCATGCCTTCCCTCGATTCTTTTCTTCTGAGCACAGCATATGGCCACGGATCGACGCAAGCCGAAATGACCACTACACAGAGGAAAAGGATGCTTCTTTCTGAAGAGAACTACCATTTGCATGTATAAACGAGGGGGCTTTGGAAAGTTGTTGTGTCCTTTCGAGGAGCACTATTCAATGTCCACTCCAGAATGCAGTGGCTTTCCTCCGCATCTAAAGAGCCAATCATCATAGAGATGTCAAAAAGTGCATTCTTGACTATGGGCCCAAGAGATCATAAAGCGTGCTTCTGTCTTTTTTGAGGGCCTACTGTAGGCACGTATGTATTTCCTGCATTTTCCCCCGAAGGAAGCCTCAAAATTTCGTGTATCCAAGCAAAATATAATAGCCAAAAAATGTTCTTCCTATTCATTGAATATGTGTAAATAATGGGCATTTTTGAATACGCATTTTGGGTGGGTCCGGATTTCTGCCATCATCCAGAGGAACTGGAAACTATTTTTCAATGATATTTGCCAATATGGGCAAATTCTCCCCTTTTCACTGTCAATACGCTTTATTCATTGGAAGGAAAGAAAGTAAATAATTCCTGGAATACATATATGTACAATGTAAACGAAACATAAAAATTTATACACTCCATTATTGGCCCTGATATCCGAGCTATTATTCATGCATTTCTCGCATGCATTTCTCTCCTCGCCGCATCGCACGGCGGTGTCATGATTTACACTACAGTATCCCTGTCATAAACGTGCATTTTTGAAAATACAGGAATTCCAAACACGGGTTCTGCTCTATTTCCTTCGATAGAATGCATTTTTTACGTATCTACGACCTCAGTTCAAGTTTTCTACTTTTCTAAGAAATCACAAAAATTTTTCATTGAAAAAAGTCGACTTGAATTGATGAAAAGAACTAGGCAATCAATGAGTAGGGGTGGTCTGTATTCGCTTCTCGAAAGTACTTTTCAGCTTCTCGAAAGAAGCCTGATTTTTGCACCGTAGTATCACTCGAAAAATACCGCATATTGGTGAAGTGTTTTCTTTCGCACTCCACGGAGGGGGGGGGGAGGTGTGAATTAGACGCTCGAGTGAATTTCGGAATTTTGCGTCACTAGTACACTATGATCATGGGCTGGAGATTTTCGAGTTCATTGAAAAAGCATGGTCAATGAATTCCCACACTTCGGGCGTTGACCACTAGCGTGGAAAAGTACATAAACCCTGATCCCATGGTTCCTCCCCCTCAATTCGAACGAGGACAGCAGCTGTTTGTACAGTACGAACTTTGCTTATGCCTTTTGCTTTGATTCTAAAAATTTGGGGGCACCGTGAGAGTGATTTTATATGGAAAAAACGACTAAGGATATCGAATTCGCCATGTTGATTCTTCTGAATAAACGAGGTTTTTCTTCTTCCCCAAATGAGCGGAAAGAAATCAAATAAGGTCGACCGAGGGAAACATGATCACACCGCTCCATCATGCAGCCGTTGATTTTTGTTTTCTTTTGAGATTCCCCACAGAGGATAAGCCCAGGATGATTCTATGATCACCGTGTACATAAAAATGGCTTACGAGAAAAACATTTTCACATTTGCATGGCATACTGTAGCCGTTGCAGGGAAATTAGCACGCACAAAATTAGCTGATTGGCTGAAATCGAGAAGCAGGGTTACTGTAACCGCTCAAATCGGCAATACATTGAGAAAATTCAGCCAATAAATCATGAATTTATGTTGCAATTATTCACGCACCTATTGTTGGCATGAAAATTCATCCAAATATGGATATACGAAAAAGAAGGTCGGATTGGACGCGTGTTATTCAGTCTCGCTCGCGTGGCAATCCGTTTTTCGAGTTTTCCTTTTCTTATTGACTGCCTCCGAATGAAGACAGCACAGCACAATTGCCAGACAACGAAGCGAGGAACGCGTTTGCATCCGGCCAAATGCGTTGGCTTTCCATTTCCCCTTGGCCTTGTAAGGAAGAAAATCTCTTTTCATCGCCTTTGTGTTATGCGTGTATTGCCGACTTATGATGCCAACCATTATATTTTGGACACAAAATACATACTGACGCGTGCCAGCAGTTGTGAAAATTCAATCAACTTCCCTCATCCATCCATTTGGGGCGGTGCATGTTTTGTCATCATTTTCAGCTGCATGAAGGAGGAGGCGCAGAAAGCTCGGAGGAGTCCTTGGGAAAAGGCTTCGTGCTTCTAAAGTAGCCCTTCAACGAAAGCAAGACCTCTTTTCATGCATGTCAAGAATTCTCACAAATCACTCAAAATCTACTGCCGCATCATTTTCGCATATTATTCTCCCACCCCCGAAGGAAATATACGACCATGCATTCACGGTTGGATAGCCCTCCGGCCGCGTTAAATTGTTATACCTTATTCCGGGGGGATGTCTATTGTTTTCTAAAACGCTTTAGGTACATGTAAATAGAACGAATGATCGCCTAAATCATTGGCCTCTATTCAAATTGACGAGGGAAACGAGCCTTTCTTCTGAGCCATCCGCAGCAATGCTCGCGGGTCACAATACTGTATTGTATCTGCAGGTGGAATTCGTCCCCCCTGCCTGCGGGCGGATTTCTTGCTCATTGACAATTGTGAGACCAAAAACGCATGCACGTGCGATACATTAACGCCGTGACACCAAAAATGGGATTAGAAATATGCAAGGGGGCTCCTTACTGTCTGCGGTGACAAATATCCCTTTTCACACCCGACACTGTCCTCTCCTCTGTTCGTGAGGAAAGAAGAAGTTGGGCTGTGGATAATAAATGGCTCAGCAGTTGGGGCCTCTGGTCTGCGGGTCTATTGTATGAATATTTTGTACATGAGACATACAGGCACCAAAATAGGCTGTATTATGTGAATGAAAGTCCGCCGATCCATCTTGTTATTCGCCTATGGAGTAGACTAATCGTTCACAACACCCTTCGCCCCCTCTCAATACAGTACTCTGGACAAATTAGCGGGGTAAAAGATTTCTATTTCCTCCAAAATTTTCATTCATAGTGAAACATTCCACATGAATAAGGGAAAATATGACAATTCAACGTACAGTAAGCTCGTGTACAGGTCAAATGTGAGGAAACGTTCTCAGAAATGTACATATTCATAATATTCGAAAGGCAAAACGATTAAAGCGAAATCTCGTACAAAGGAATGCCAATAAGTAAGACGTCTCAAAAAACAAGGGACCCCTAGGAAAAGATTCAAAACTCAAGCAAAACGAAGCGTGTCCACTACGAATTTGGTAAGGTCAGAAAAATATAAGCATAATCGAACAGTGATTTCAGAATAAGCGTACTGTAAATGTCCTGTACCTGTCTTTTCATAAATTCAGTCTATTTTATGAAATAATTCACCATCCACGTGCTTGTAATGCGTAATAGGAGGATGCGGCTGCTGCTGCCGTTGGTACGTTATTCGGATAAGCCGCCGAGAAATGGTTCCCAAATGCAGCCATAGGACCGGCTCCGGTACAGGTGAAAGCTGCTGCCGCGGCCGCGGTTGATTGGTGATGAGCCGCCGCATGATGATGGGCGGCCATCCATTGATGTTGTTGTTGCTGTTGTTGCTGATGTTGAGCAACGGCCATTTGATGATGGTGATGACCGGGTACACCGAATCCGGCGGTCATACCGAATCCTAATCCACCGTTCATGGACGCAGATGATCCGCCGGAGCCGGGTTTTATATCCGGTACGCTGGATGATGATGGACTGATCGTGGTCACCGATTGACCAACGTGTCCCAGACCGTCCGGCGTGCCAACTGGATCCGGAGACGACAGTGGATCGTCGCTGAGAGGGCTGGAATCTCCGCACGGTTTCCCATCTTTCACCAATACTGGTACAGCAATTTTTCTCGGCGATATACCGGCCATATTCCTGTGGTGATTGCCGGCCGGCGGCGATGGAGAATCGTCTCCGGTGCTTTGCGAGGATAAATTCTGTTGACCGCGTCGATGATCATCTTTCTGACACGCATTACCGCCTGTCGAATTTCCATTGCGTTGCTGTTGTTGATGTTCTTGCATCGCTTTCTCCTTGGCTTGACGTTTGCATTTGTAACGGTGATTTTGGAACTGAAAATTAGTGCCATCAGTACTTAAAGATGATTCATGTTCATAAATCGCACTGATATGCATTCACAAGAATTCAGAGCCATTTCGAGGGTCAAAATGGCAGCTGGCATTTAGCATCTCTGCTATTGCATCATTCCTACAGTAACCCCGCTAAAAAGTGCCAGTCTAGACCCAGGGAAAGCCTTGCCTCCCTTCTCTAGGCCCAAGCCACTTTTTTCTAATGCGTCATACTGTAGGTTTTATAAAGTGAATTTCCGCCTCACCCAAATTTTCACTTGAGTCGGTGTCAAGCTGATCAACTGAGCCAAGTGTTCCCGTTCGGGTGCTGATAAATATTTCTGCTGTTTAAAACGACGCTCCAATTCGTAGACTTGGGCTTGAGTGAATAAAACTCGCCGTTTTCGACGTTGAGCCATAGGAAATTGAATACCGGCCGCCGCGGCTTTAGCCGGATCCATCATACCGCATCCCAATGCTGAACCAATACCCATTTGCATACCGGGTCCACTGAATCGAGGTACTGCAAAGTATAACGGAATTAGAATCCTGCTTTTTTGGATAATGCAAGTGATCAATGGCTTTTGTCTTTGCATGCGGACTATGGTCAGCATGACCAATTGGATGCAAGTGACCATTATGACTCACTTCCAAATCTCGGATCATGTCCACTATACCAAGCTGCGGTTTGATTAGCAGCAGCTGCGGCATAACTTGAGAAATCCGTGGCTGCACTGGCTCCGTACTGACCAGTGGCTCCGGTGCCGAATGCTCCCGCCTGTGCAGCTCCGGCACAATGGCTCAGATAAGGATTGCCCGTCGTTTGCTGATGCGGATGAGCTCTGTAAGCCGCTGCGGCTACGTTGAACGATGCCAATGCTGCTGAACTCGCGGCGGCTCCGGAAGCGGCGGCGGCTGCGTCCAAAACGACCGCGGTCGCGTTCGATGTGGAATTCATGATATCGGAATTCTGATTTTGAAATCGATTACAATTGGATGAGGATTTTTGAGATTGATGAAATTGAAGTACGTTCGATTGAAGACCGAACGGTAAAGCTTCGTTCAATGAGGCGTCGGTTAAAATATCGTCAACCGAGAACGGTGTTGTATGTTGTAAAGAAATATTCACGTTCTGAGAATTGGCAGCCGTGGTCGTATTTGTAGCAGCCGTACAGATATTGGAGATTACAGTACAATTCGTATTCGTACACGAGGTAACCACAACCGTCGAACAGGAGGACGATGAACAGGAAGAAGTGGACGTACTATTCTGAGACGTATTAGACGAAGCCGGTTTACCAACGGCACCCAATCCCACGGACATCATCTGAATTGAAAAGAAGGAGCCTTCGGAATAAAAACCCCTCAGCCACCGGCGGACGATGAATTTTTGTTTGCCTACAATCCGTCGAGAATGTTTGCACAGTGAATAAAAGACCCAGTACACCCGGTCCGATGCCCAGCCCCCCTCAGGCTTCCGTCGGTGATTGGACGACGCGAAGGCGGAGTCAACGTCGATTGGAGCCGGCTCGATTGGAGGTACTTGAAATTTCGAATTTTCACTAACCATTTCCGTTCGGGCCCGTTTTCGAGGAAACGAAAACCACGATTCGATTACTGTAGGCAAAAATTACGCAAACACAAACCACACGTGTGAAGTGCACTTTCGGGTGGGGAAGGCACTCGAAAATATATATAAGCGCCAAAAGTACTTGAAAATTTACGAATACGTTCTAGTTCTGGCTTTTTTTCCATCCATCCACCCAATCCGAAAGTAGATTTCGAATTCGCATTTGATTAGTTTATATCTCCTTTCTAAAGAATACTACTGCGGTTGAGAAAAAGGATTCTTGATGAAAATTAGATTGGAAAAATGAGTCCGCATCGACTCGAAAATCAAGCATGTGTTTGCGCGTGTAAAAAACATGATCCTGATGATTTTGGAAAAATAAGCGGCAATGATTGGATATCAGTCAACCGATTGATATAAAATCAATATTATAACCAGTCACTTATGGTACATGTAAATATCCCATAATAAAAATGCATGCATTTTAGTACTAATATACCCTTGTTCTGGTCATGCATTTTCACTTCCGTCACCATTCATCCGTGGATTGGTTTTTGCATGTTTGCACATGTATCCATAATTGGATTTGGAGCCTTGAGGCTTTACTCGGCGACTGGACGACCGGACGTCGACCTGACCAGGGGTCAGAGTTGAAATTGAGCTTACACACGTGGCATTTTTTTTGTCGAGTACAGGCTAAGCTGGAGGGCGCCTGGCGGTCACCGGGACATACGGGGGCGGGGACTGGCGCCTAGAACACTCGAAATCTACCTTCGACTATTACATGATAATGTTGATTTAGCACTCGAATATTCATTGTTTTTCTATTATGCCCAGCCCACCCACTCACAGCTACCGTCCATTTATCCTTTGGTAAAATATCCGACTGGTGCCTGAGCAAATCCAGATGTGATTGCGTGATAGCCAAAATACGCACAGCAGAATTTTGAAATTCTGCTGCTCGATTGCAGTAATCGATCGTTGCAATTTTGTCATATTCATACTTTGCTGGATTAGCTCAAAGAGCACATTACAGGATTACTGTAGAAAATTCCATCAAATTTATGCTGCCTCTGCAATTCGATTGTGCTGCAATAATCGTGGCATAATCTAGAAAAATATGCTTTCGATAGTAGTGTATTTACTGACGGATTATGAATCATGAATGGCCATTGTAAATAACCGGTTTACACGTTGATGATTTGTTTGTGCTTCCTTTACTTTATGATTCAGAAAAAATGCTGGTCAAATACTGCATTAGGATATTCAGATCTGCAATTTTCACTGCATTTGAACAGCAGACACTTTTCCAAGCATTCTGCTGCGATTTTCAGCATGCAAAAATCAGCATAGGGCCCAGACTGGTTTTGGGCCAGGAAAACAGCATGGCTTATTCAGCACGCCAAATTTTATGGCTCTCAAAACATGCCGTGTCTCCTGAACCAGACTGGCAAGACTCAGTGCAGAACCTTAGACGGCTGATCCACAAATCAATCATCCAAAATCGATGCACTTCATCAATAGATTTTCTACAGAATGTCATACTGTATCCATCAGACAATAGAGAGATGAATTTTTTGTTCATGCAATGCACCATGTTATATCCCGCTGTTTCGGAATCGACGACCCGTGTGGACATTGGTAGACTGCGTGTCGCCTTTTATGGTAATAGAGAAGGTCGAGCATTCAATTTTCGGACGTACAATAAAAATCCATGTCAGTAGAGACACGATGGAGCTTCTGTTTTCAACATGCCCCATCGGATTCATTGTATCGTTCTCCTTGGTATTCAACGCTTTTTGACACCTCCGATCGAACCGAATAAGACCCCAACTGCGAAGACGATGTGTACATGATAATCGTCTATGCTCGAATTGTTCTCGACGGGGGTGCGTATGGAGAATCTTATGCGCAAAAAAACGGCATTGAAAAAGATACATGCATTGGTAGGTAAGCCAAAATATGCGAGAGGATCGATAACAGGTCCAGTCAGCAGATTATCGAGATCTAATCAGATCATCGATTTATATGCAAATGTGATAGATCGATTTGTCTTCACCATGAGATTCTGCAGGGTCCATTAGTTCAGCTGAGTATTGAGGCTAATCAGAAATATCGATTTCCGATACAGGCATGATCAGCTGATCTTGACATCACCAGGAGATTCACCACGGTCAATTGTACTGGAAAATATATACACTGTTTTCTACAGATCAATAAGCATTCTCCTAGATATTATTGCCTACCTAGCCCTATAATTGGCTCCATAATAATACCTCGTGAGAGAAACTTGGACCAGACACCGACGGTGCTAATGAATTGTACCAAATCCTTTTCAGCTTACACGCCTGTCTACTTCTTTTTCAAGCTAAACCGCATTGCTATTCTATTGCCATTGATTCTACGCCATTCTTGAGAAAAGCCTTTGCTTTCTTTGTAAAGTCGACTTTCCTCAAGTGAAAGATGAGATCATGCTGCATTTAGGAAAATAAATTCCAGTCCGGACTCTTTTGCGGGTCTTCAGGGACCCAATTCTTGCCATCTTTGGAATATAAACATTGCTCCTAAACTGTCTTTTTGATATGAAAGCAATGAGGATGTTCAAAATGATTCTAGAAGAACAAGAAGCACTCCGTTCTGACACCTGAAACCCAACTTGGAAAGAAGAACATCGGTCTTGAATTAAAGCATGCCCAAATGCTTGCCCGTTGGGAATAAGCATGTCCATTTATTGACTGCAACGCCTCGTTTTTCCAGTGTCTAATGTTGGATTTGGACACTCATTCTATGCTGGTCTGAGATTTCGAAGAAATTTACAGCCAAGTTTCTGTTCAATGGCGGATGCTTACATGCCATTCTTTAGATTGGTATTTTTGTATAACGAAGTCATGGTCAATATGTCTCGACAGACACAGAGTAAGCCAAAATGCATGACATTTGTGAATGCATGTGGAACACATGGCATTGGTGATCAGGTCCTGATTACATGTGATCAGGTTCGTACTGGCATTCATGGCTTGAGCGAATAAATGCACTGAAGCATGAAAAAGACTGGATGTATGTTCCCATGCTGTGAACTTCAGAAAAGAAAATGCCCACCCAGGATAAAAGCCGACAAATCTGTCCATTGAGTACACGCAAATAATCATTCTTATTTTCTGATCATGATGCCATATGAAATAGGCACACACATGCAAACCAGAACCAGAACCAGACTAGTGAACCTACAGGATGTAAATCATGATCAGAAAAATTAGTCTAGCTTCTCCATTGCCACATGCATCGGAGCATAATTTTTATAAATAAACCCTCATCAAGAATTTTGCTTGCATTTCGCCATGCCAAAATTATGCGTCCAACTTCAGCTATGCTGTTGAATCATTGCAAACATTTTTTGCATCTGGTACCCCAATATTTACTTGTGTACAAAATGCGTTGCATTTTAAAGATTCCCGAAAGTTGTCACTGAAAAAGCAGACGTTTTGAGAACCTTGGACTCTTATTCAGTCCAAAGGAATGCTAACATTCTCTTGCTTCTGGTCATTCGATATCACTAACATTTTTCAATGCGTGTAGACATAAAAACATAGCGTAATAAGATCTTCTCAACTGCTGTCGTCTTTCCCTTGGTCTGTCGAAGTAGAGAAGGAATGTTTAGCTAGAACCATGGACGGGTTCTTGCACGACCCCAACTCGTCCTCTGGTGCGGTTATTAGCTGAGCTGTTGCCCTTCATTTCTTTAAGCAAATGCCAATGCTCATCGACCCTTCGCTGGGCCCCTTCTGTATTCACTAAGATCGGATTCAAAGAAATGCCTGGTGGTATCCATATTTTTCGCCAAATGAGCTTTTCTTGCGTGCTCGTAGCCTGTTAGTAAAGGAAGATATTCTATTCGCCCATAATTGGTCCCTTGCAAAACACTGGACACCTTGAATGGTCACCGACCGTCCCACGTTCTTGTGCTAATGAGCAGAAACAGGGAAAATAAGCTTCTCACGTCCGGCTAGGCTTATTTGTCATTGAAGATCACCGGGTAGCTAAATTTCACGTTCTTTCCAGGAGTGCAATATTCTAGCAATCGTAAGAATTGCCGTCATCTTTCTCAAAGCTGATTTGCATGATTGCGATGTAAAAAATGTTCAGCTATCTTCATTGGATCAGTAGAATTATTTTATTATTTACCAATGCCTCCAGGCAGGCATTTCTCTAAATTCTCAATGGATTCACTGCTCCCAATGCCTTCAAATTGTATTTACTTTTTTTTTATCTCCTAAAACCGATAAGTCGGTTTGAAGATGCTAGCCTCGGCTCAACTGGCTGTTGTGTGTCCTAACTAATATTTGACCGATATATGGTTCATATGCTTAAGGGATAAAACGCCTTTTTCCGATGCTTAGTGAATGGTGGGGTGGGGGAGGGGGGCTATGGCTACCGCTTGAGCTATTCGCAGTGTCCCTGGTCGCCCTTTAGCCGTCGTAATAGCTGTGGCTTTTTCCGATAATTACTCGCGGTTGGAGGAGGGGCAAAATGGGATAGTCTCTTTGCGAGTATTTTCTTTAAAATGGACGACGGACAACTTGACTGCTTCAGCCATAGCATAGCATAGCCTATCGTTTAATAGCTTTGAACGGTTTTTCGCTTCTACGAGCGAATAATAAGACCGACCGCTTGGCGAGCCCTTTTTCTTCGGGGGCGTCATAAGTACGGTTCGAGTGAAACCATATACGGAAACAGGGGGAGGGGGCCCCTGTCCGGAAGCAGAGGCAATACTCCACCGAACCCTAGGAGGAGAATATGGTACCAGCGAAACGACCATCCAAATGCGATTTTAACTCGAGCCTTTCTTTCTCCTGTACTAGCTGATATTAAAACGGAGGGGCCACCAAACTAGCCTCTTGGATAAGGGAAATCGTATTTTCCTTAAACGAAAAGGCCTCGTTTGGGAATTCAAAACGCAACGAAGTTTTCAAGCGGTAATAGCGAAAATCGACTTCGCCTCCCGAAACCGTTCCTTCCTTGATCCACAACATTCCATTGGCCGTCTTATATTTTCAATTTTACTCCATCAATTTTTCTCCGCATGATGACGAAATGAATTCGATGAGTTGTCCATGTGCACGCGAATTGTGAACGAATATATAATGCTACTAGACAATGCGTACGAGTTCTCAATTCATATCAACGCATTTCAACCATGCCAAAAAATTCATCAGCAATACAAATTGGTCATCATTGAATACCCGTCGTGATTATCAAGGAATTCGTTCGTATAAATTTCGAGTGAATACGAAGTTCAGCGTTGTAATTGGATATCTGGTATTGAGCCTAATGACTGCCCTTGCGGATACTGCGAATATTGTGCATGATCATACTGGACGAAGTGAATTTTATAAAGGTGAGGAGCCCGGTATTAGTAAGGATGCAGATTCACAAGGGTTGGTTATGAACAAGCTGTCAGCAAATTGGGTTTGTGCTATATGTACAATATTCAGACTTGCATTCTGCAGATAAGCTGCAATTTGTGCAGCCAATTTTACTCTTTGCAAATTCGCAAGGGCTGTACATAATTTGTGTGCCCAGCCATCGCAATCACACCTTTCACCTGGTCATACTGTAATCGCAAATAAGCAAATTTCTCGCCCTTCTCAGTTGCACCTTTCCCATTACAGTAACCCAATTTCAAAATGTTCTGTTAGCTTTCCGTAGAAGGATCAGCCCACTTTTTGCTCATTAATTTATTGAAAAACTTGTTATTTCTGACCCGTGTACAAGTGTTCATTATTTTTCTCCTCAATTCAAGCGAGAAATTAAATGAGATCGTAATTAGAGACCGTCTTATGTTTGATGGGGGAGGGGAGCAAAACGCTAGAATTCCCCTTGATTTGAGTATTTGTCCTTGTTGGACATTTCTCTAATGGTGGTTATTGTTTTCTGGCCTTGTTAGCAGCTTCGTTTAGAAAGAAATTGCACCTTTCTCGTTTAGTAGAAGCCACTAAGAACGTTCATTTAGAACGCCTGCTGATTCCTTTGCCTCTCCGTCTCTAGTCCCCATGATAAGACACGGCTAAGGAATGAACTTTTACGCGTGAAAAGACTCCTTTTCCAGACGCCGTTGGTGGTTTGGGACAAAGCTTTTTCAAGCATACGCCATAAGATTGCTTTTCCATATTCTCTCGGAATCATTGGTCTAATGCCAACGTGGGTGGCCCCAGGCGTTTTCATCATGAAAACTCATTTTGAATTGTACCATTTCGCCTCCAGGTCGTATCAGCTTTTTTGAGCAATGATCGAGGGCTTGTGATGTCGTGATTTTGCACCGAGGCATCAGGAATGTGGGCCTGATCTAATTTTGGCTTATCTAAATTGGTCTTACTGATTTGAAACAGTGAATGGCCATATGAACTATATTGAAATGCGTTGATCAAAATTGTATATTGATATCGATTTATCCAAATCACCATTGGTCACTGCGTCCATGGCATTGAACATTAATCAAGCCTCATTAAAATGACTCAAACTTCGCATTAGCTAGCCCCTTACTCTGCAATGAACCAACGTTGCCAGGATTCTGATTTATGCGTTCCCAACTAAAATTAGCATATACGTGCAAAAACTTGGATTTCAAATCCGAATGTACTAACGAAAAAACGTCCAAGCTTATACGACCGGCTGTAATGTAATTTTTTCATTAGTCAAAACGCAGGTGCGGGTAGCTTGAACCCCTGTTTGAAGATGTTCCCGTTTGGAAAAGGGAGCAAGGCGTTTGATTGGAGTCATCAATCGAGAATTCGAAATTGCGTCGAGGTTTTTATCATTGTTGGGGTCATCAGAGTCGTCTTCTGCCATGACTGATCAATGTCAGTTGCCGGTTTCCCGAGCTTAGAATTTTGGGACTAGTTGGAGTCTGGAAGAATATTTTAGTGGCCGTGTTAACTTTCGAGCGGCAGTTGGTTGGTGAAAACTGAATACTGCTGCTGAAATGCCGTTAGTTACAAAGATGAAAAGTTGAACAACATTAAAAGATTGTTGGAGCGCTTAGACTAGCCTCCGCCAGAGACTTCTGTTCTCAATTTCCTTCTGTTCACTGGTCCAGTGTGTGTGACGTTGACGTTGAAGAAACAGTTGCCACCGATGGCACCGCATTCAG
>JAQIWJ010001075.1:0-13564 GCA_034695185.1 Discolaimus major
ATTGATTCCTCACCTTTCTCTGCAACCCTTGTTTTTCGGCAGCCAACGTTTGAACACGATTTTGCAAATCTGCACGTTCGTTTTGCAGCTGATCGACTTCGGATAGGAATCGTTGTTCAGTCGCCACAGCATGATCTAATCTCATAGCCCATTCTCTGAGCTTCTCTTGCCATCTCAGTTCTTTTTCTTGGTACACACGAACGATGGCTTGCTCGTTGTGTTCCATTGTTTGGCGTAAATGGATCAATTCGTTCTCTTTCTCACGCAAGGCCAGCTGAAAAAGTGGTAAATTTTGAATTTGAAATTTCCCGCCATTTTTGCCATGCATTTGCTGCAGGCATACATGCAAGTTCATGGTCATTTGCAATGTGCAATATCCAAAATTCATGGACATTATTATGTCAAATGTCATTTAAAATATGGTCCCTTTTTGAATTTGAAATTTCCCGCCATTTTCTGCCATGCATGTGCTGCACGCGCATGGAAGTTCATGGTCATTTGCAATGTGCGGTATCCAAAATTCATGGACATTATCATGCCAAAATGGATATTTTTCAAATTTCACAATGTACAGTAACCCAAATTACCTCCAATTCGGCCACACCAGAATCGGAAGGCGACGGGGTGACGTGAATTCCGGACGAATTCCTACTGCCCAATGAACCGTAATTTTGACTCCCACCCCCAATTACGCTGACCACATTCTCAGTGCCCATTTGCTGTTGCTGATGGTGACCAGTGGTCAACGACGCAGTAGTCCTTACGGGCGGCACGGGTTGCGATTTCTTCTGTTGACCATTGTAATCGAACGATCGATTTCCCGTAGGCGTGGTTGGATAATTGGATCTGGCAGGCGGCGGACCGATATCCGAAATCATATCGTATTCATTTTGATTCTTCGATTTCGAATGATGATTTTGGCGGCAATATTCTTGATACGAAATGGGCTGCGGGCGTTGAGGCGGCGGCGGCGGAGGTTGGGCGATACGAATTTGTTGATTTTGGTGCCAGGACGACGGTTGCTGCGAATTGGCCGTGACGACGACTCGGCCTGGAGTCATACTGTGAGTTTCTCGATTTCGACTACAATTACTCGTTCGATCATCCTCCTCCAAGGACGCCTGTTGCTGATCCCCCGGACTGAGTATGCTCAGATTATTCACGCGTCTCATCGATGGAGGCGTGAATGCTGATAATTGCTTCGTAGGATATTCATTATTCGCGTGCGTATTGTCATAATTCGAATTCGATAATTCCGTGGACGGTGATGAATGTCGATGCGTTTGTTTCGTAAAATCACCGGAATTCGGGATACTATGACTTCGGATCGAATTCACTGTCGGTGCTGCGATGGCCACTGGTCGAAATGCAATCGGCCTCACGATTTCTCCATCCTGAAATATTAGAAGGCACTGCAGTTTATGGTCAGAATAGTCAGACCAGGGGATACTGTAGCAGTGCTCAATGCTTGCTGAAATTTATCGGCGCCATTTTGAATGCATGAATACGCATATGCATTAGTGTATTTTGAAAAGCAAATCAATCAATCATTTCAGATGCACACATTTTGGTCAGAATAGTCAGACCATTGCAGGTATACTGTAATCGGATTATCTATGCGCAAAGGCTTGCTGATTTATCATGGCCATTTTCAATACGTGCATTGCTCTGTTTATAAAATGAAATCAATCAATGAATTTCATACGCATATATTTTGGTCAGAATAGTCAGACCATTGAATGCTTTGCATTGCATTGCTGAATTTTCATTGACTTCAGTACGCATATTTTCCAGTCAATCGTGCCAGTTCATTCGAATGTCCTTGAACATAAAACACGGCCTCCAGGCATGAAATCCTCATTACATTCATGAACAAATTTTCTATACAATGTAAAAGTAGGCATGCAAAATTTTGGGTATGGCGAAAGATCAAGATTACGATGTGACAAGATCGAATTGAACATTTCCCTTCCAACTGGGGGGGGGGGGCGTTTTAAAATATGTTTCCTCTGGCCTCCCTCTCTCTGCTCAGTGTGGGAGTGGCAGAAATTGGCTTTAGATCATACAAACAGAAGGGACATATATGACCTTGACTAAAGGTTCCAAATTTTTTCCACCAAGAAAGATGAGAAGTTTGTTTGCATTGAAGGGAATTAAAATTCGCATTCACTCACTGCCAGTCCCTATAGGGGCTGGAAGAATTGCGTGGTGTAATTGAAAGAAATTTTCTATTGTCCTTTTTAAAAACAGGAAGCTAAATTGCTTTGGCTTTGAGAAAATGGGTTTTCTACTGAATTTATTGCTATTTTCAATCGGGGAGTCCGGTTTTGGGATAAATAAGGGCCTTTTATGGGCATGCTATATTTTATGCAGAATTTACGCATGCATAGAAATTTTGCAGGATTCAGGATGCTGAAATTTAGCATGGAAAATAGGACAGGAATGTGCATTTTTTATGCAATTTTGCAAAGCAAGCATAAATCGAGTATTGATTGATTCAGAAATCGATTATATCGATTTTATGTGATACTCCATTGTGCATGGCAAAAATGCCATGCATTTCACGAGCATTGCCAGAATTGCCATGGCAATTCTGCACCTACAGTATGCCTGATTTGCAGAATCAGGCTCCGCCTTTGCCAGGCCAAAATCAGCCATTGCTTTGCCCTTGCAATGCGAAAATCAGCACTCACTTTCGCTTGCGGTACTCCGCTGTACGGAGTAATCCTGGACGGCGGTGGTAAATTCATATCATCATTAGCGTAGGAATTATGATTGGACGAGGGGTCGTCTCCGAACGAGACATTCTTTTGATAAAAGCCCGGCACCGGTTGATGATGTTGTTGTACGTTGTATACGCCGGATTGTTGAAATGCGCTTTTATGCATATCCTGGGATTTCCAATGCAACGAGGCTAAATCGATTTCCTCGTAATGCTTATTCGTTGTATCGTCCGAATTAGCATTCTCCAACGATTCGAGTTGGACATGAGGGAAATACGAGGGCACGATTCGAATGGACCTTTGCGAATTTCCACCACGAGAATTCACAGGGGTAGTATTTGAATCTAGAAGAAGATGCGTACTAGTTTTCTAACTAAAAGTAGGGGTAAAAATTTGCAACGCAACTCACCTGAACTGGCAATGGATGATGAATTCTTGGCCACGCATACAATTCGCCTCGGAGTCGGCGGAGTTGGATTCGAACTGGAATTCGATTGTTCAACAACATTCGTACGTCGATTTATGTTCGGCGACGATTGGTCTTGCGCTTGTTGTTGGTGATCCAAAAAGGAAGCGATATGTTGACGTGCGCCTAATTGCTTCTTCTCATCGTCCATCGTATTCTCCGTCTTGTATTTACGTTCTTCATCCGGGGCCGCTGGAAAAGGCCAATCTTTATTAGTTGACGAAGTTGAGGAGATGGCGTTTCTCGCTTTTCTCACTAATCGTTTCATGACCGTATACGGGCACGGGCCAAAAATGAGGTGACAGGAAATATACCCACTATATATTTGGGGGAGGAGGGAGCAAGGATAATCACAGAAGGGGGTAGGCCATCTGCCGTCTCAGTTTAGACATTGCATGCCTCACGTTTTGCATCCGGCGCACGAAAAAGAGCAGAAACCGCAACGAACGGATCCAGAAGATGAGCCTGAGGGATTTCACGTGAGGATTCGCTCTCTGTCGACTCTATTTTCTCCACCATGTGTTTACATTGGGCTAAAAGGGGGGCCTGGCTGCCGAAAACAAGGCGAAACCACTCGGCCATTGGTCATTTCGTACACGAGAATGGGCTATTAGATTCCTAGCCACGTTTTCACTCCCGAAAATAGAATGGCCTGACAAAAATTTCTCATCCCCGATCACGCTTTTCAATAGATCCCGTTTCAAGTGCATGTAATGTGAAAATACAGTGACTAAAAGGGACGTGAAATTTTAGTGGACACGTTCGAACATGCTAATACAGGCGTATTTCGAGATCTCGAAATGGAAAATTCCATAAAAGCAAATTCCCGAGCCGACTGGAATGCGCATTTTAGCTCATGAAATTCCACCACAGAAGCTTGAGATTTTTCAAATATCCACCCATCTTATATGTGACACGAGGATTTTTGTGGCAAGAAATTTTCATTCAACCGTCGGATCGTGATTTAGTTGAATAAAACCCGAAGGCCAAAGATTTCGTCGAGTGTAATGTATATGAAAAAGTACACGTATACTTTCAGGCTGAGATGGGGGACGAGGCTCATCGCGAACCCTCGGTGTCGGCTTGTCGACTGGTTTTAAGCTGCCAGGGATAAGCTGAGGGAATTCGAACGTATACCTCGCTCTGTTGGCTGTTATTTTTACGCTTTTACTAACCGAATAACAAGGCAAATCTGTTCGGTTTATTTCCGTTCTGAAAACGTTTCGCTAAAAAGTCCAGCTGGGAAATAAAGAGTGCATGCGCGTTGGGCAGGAATGTGGACATAATGCAAATTGCGCAATAACGAAAATTTGACGCTTTACGCATGCTTATGAGGTATATTGATTCGAAAAGTTTTGGCGGGAATTCAAAAGTCAATACAATGGACATGGCAATGGTCATCCAGAAAGGATAGACTAGACTGCATTGCATTTGCCACCTATGATGGTAGCTGTCACGCATGGCAGCTTTCTTTCAGTCAGAGAGTTTGACTATTCTGACCATTATGGAATACGTCAAGAATTGATAGGAATATGTGATTTTTGCATCAATACTGCAAGTGATAAGCGCTGATTTTCGGGTCGTTCACGCAAAATTACGCTTACCAGCATTTGAAAAATACAAGCCCCCAGTATCGGCCAATTTGGCCACTTGCGTTGTTTCCAAGGCCCCGTTATTCACAAGGGTCAAACCGACGTAAAATCCATCCGGACGCCCGCCCAACGACGGCCTCCGTTGACCCATGGCCCATTGGTGTCCATTTTGTTCCGTCGGTTCCTCGTAATAAGCACCGATGGCCATATCGTAATTGGAATCGACCGAATTCGTTTTATACAAATATTTCGGTTGTCTAGCAGGTAACGGATCGCTATTGACCGACGAGCCGTCTACGAATTGCGGACCTTGTTCCATATGCACCGGATCGTCCACTTGTAGCTCGTCGTCAACTAGGCTATCAGCACCTGTGGCTGAGTCGAATTTAGTCTTTTTCAATTTAGCTTTCCACGACATTAAACGTTCGCTGGAACTGGCGAATTCGTGAATAATGCCTCGACCGATTTTCCCGGCTAAACTCTGTTTCGAAATACTACTACTATTATTCGAATTCGGATCCGTCGTTTTCGCCGGGTGACGTTGTTGAGCGGACGCGAAAGCATTGGCACTACTAATTACGCTTTTCCCTTTCTTATTAATTTCTTCCTCCAGGCCTTGGCTAGTAGACACCGGATACGAATCGGACGGGGCTGGATTACTATTGGAGATAACAACACTAGAAGCCCCTGCGGAGCTTCTCAAACTACCAGCGTAATCGTCTTTTATCCAATCCACATCATGCTGACTATCGGCACGTAAATCGTTCTCGCTACCGGAGCCCAGTTTCGCGTCTCGTTTCTTCACCGACAACTGAGCGAGGGTCTGGAAAAAGAATATCCGTGCTAAATTGGGGATATATCATGGCTGGATTGCAGTGAAAATTGGACTGATTGCATCGGTATATTTGCTGATTATCGATTTTTGCATGATTGCATCGGTATATTTGCTGATTATCGATTTTTGCATTGAAATTTGCATGATTGCATTGATACATTGCTGATTATCGATTTTTGCATGATTGCCTGCTATAATTGCCATCAATACAGTGATCAAATTGATGCAAATTTGCAAGCTACAGTATGCATGTGATCAGCTGATCACATGCAATTGCATTGCTGAAATCATACCTACAGTATGCCTAACCATGATCACATTATTCCATAGCTACAGTATGCCCTGCTCCAACAACCAGCAACTTTTTTTCATAAAAATGACCACGAAGTTGGAAATTTCAAAACAATCCTATCAAATTCTCACATCAATTATTCCTCTGCATTATTTACTTTGGCGGTTTTTCCAATTCATTCTGGTGCTATGCTCAGCTTTCTCCGAGCTGGCACGGACAGACTTTATGGTGATTAATGGAATTTTAAAAACCGAATAGCCAATGGGCTATTATTTGTGCCTTTGTTTTTACTCATTTAGTTTAGCCGTGTAGAATCGTTCAGTGCCAGAGGCACTGGAAACATGGTCAGAATAGTCAGACTAGAGTGGCTCAAATTTGATGAGAAATTTTGCATTCAAAAACGGACTGATAAAAATCAGTTCAAAGTAAACTGATCAAAAGGTGCAATTGCGATCGAAATATCACAATTGGCATACTGTAGAATGGTATACCCAAAAAGTGACCAAAAATCTGTACAAATTCAGAGAATTTTAAAAGCGAAACTTACTTTCAACGAAGTAGACAATTGGTTTGGCGTCGAACCTAAAGCCGGATTCTGGTGTTCGGAAGAGAGAGGACGGTCTTTTTCCGCTTCCGTTTTACTAGTGTGATCTTTTGTCATGCTGTCTTTGTTGAAAACGAACGGTGACAGTTGTTGTTTCAATTTCGACGCGTACCGACCCAACGACGATGTGCTGTACGGCTGATTTTGACTATGCTGATTGGGTAATGTCGTATCGATCGATTCGGCGTCCAAAATCACATTCTGATCATTGGATTGGGACAATGGATCCGTACACGTAGGTACGGGCGTGGATCGACGACGGTCTGGAATCTCTTGCGACATGGTCTGTTTTCGAATTGTGTGAACTGGATTCTCGCTAGACAACTTTTCGCCAGGCGAATGATGTTGGGCGGTTCGAGCTTTTTCCTCTTCTCGACGACGTTGTTTATCCGAGGTGGCGAAAAATCGAGACATGAAACTATGAGTAGTGGATTTGGGTTGCTTTAGGTGAACTTTTTTCTCCGCGCACTTCGACGAGGAGGCAGCGTTGTTGGCTAGTTGAGGCATTTTCGGCGGTAATAAACTGGATTTTCTTATTTCAACTGTCCGCCGAGTAATTTTAGACCGTTGATAATAAGTATCTTCGGCCGACTCTCGATGGTCGTAACTCGATCCAGCGGAGATAGTATTCGAATTCTTACGACTCCTTCTCCAACAACTACTCGTAATCGAGATGCCAGCGGTAGCCGTCGATTGTTGACCGACGCCCGAGGATTTCGAATTTTCCGCCTCGCACAAATCGCCCACCGATGAGCATAAACGCGAATTCGTGGAAACGGATTGAGAAGCTTTCTGAATTCGCGCACTCGAATGTACGCAATTCCTTCGCAACGAATCGTACAGCTGATGTTCGGGGGAAAATAAGGAACGGATACTAGCGAATGCTTGAGATGACCGTACGCTACTAGGATCGGCTGGTCTCTGTTTCCAATAATCCTGTGGAGAACACCTTAGCTCTTTGCCAACTACTTGCTTCTCTTCTTCTTTCACCGGTCTCCTCGACAGCGTGACGTAAGGAGGCGGGTGTTGTTGGCTTGTTGTAGTATCCAAAAATGTGCCTCGAAAGTTTGCAGAACTCGCTTGATGCCCGCAGGCAATTGACGCTTTCGTCTCGGCCGTTTGACTACGCATTTGGCCTCTGCAAAAACGCCAACTCCCTTTCCACCCTTGAAAAGGACGATTTTAGCCTTCACCAAGTGCCAAAATGGCGGCTCCCATCTGGACTCTGGTGTGTGTATTTGCGTAAGCGAAATTTGAAGAAATAACGAATACGAAATGACACCACGAGCCTGAAGTAAACATGCGAAATTTTAATACTGACCGACAGGGTCAATTTAAAATCTATTAGCTACGAGATGCGGCCCACCTGTCCATTCGGAGCCTGAAGGCAGAAATACGAAATTGACTCGTTACTAGTGGATGATGAAGCTAACGGGGCGAATTCTAAGCTAACATCGCCTCTGGGGCATTTAGAAATTGAATGACTAGGCATCAAGAGGAATTTTCACTTCACTGACCAATGGTCAAGAATGCAGAAATTGATCAGTTTTGAAATTTGATCAAGACGGATTAATGGCTTCAATATGGATCATTAAATTTCAATTGGCCGACCGGTCGGCCACCTGATCTGTTCGCAATTCGAACAAAATACGAGAGGCGTTTAGAAAATTGAGAACATTTGACCAGTGGTCAGCAGTGCAGTGTACGAATATATCTGCTTGCAATTCGATCCAAGACGGATCGGATTCCTTTCAAACACGCCAATTATTTTCTCCGAATTTTTGCACGGCAGTAATGCGAGCCAAATTTTCATCCCTGACAACTGCTAGCTGATTCAGTATTCAAATATTCGAATATTATTCACAGAGGAAATCCAGAAAAAGCTGACTAAAAATCCATGAATCACAGGAAAGGATGACAATTGCAATTCACAGTTGGCACGGCCAATTTCGAGAATTTGCTCGCCTAGAAACCGAATTCCCCCCATAAAAACCCCATAATTTCACTGGAAAATTGCGATAAAAATACCAGGTTCGGTAGTACCATTCCTTTAGAAATTTGGCCTACACGAGACACCATGGCCATTATTCGTTTACCAGGGCGAAAAGAATGCATTCTTCTCGTGAAAGTAGAAAATTGTCCTCAAATTAGTCTCGAGATTCCCATGTCAGCACTAGTGTAGAATATGCGGCACGAATTGGTCGATTCATAAAATCTTCGAGCCGGAAATGGCTGAATACTCGTCTAATCTACTAAGTTTTCCCGAATATCAGGAAACCGTTTTGCACAACGTGCATTTCGAGTGGAGTGTGCACTCTGGGATTCGTTTCGAGTACTGTAGTCGCACGAGTGTCCTTTCGACTTTCGACTCGTGTCTATCCAAAAGTCCTACCTGGGCCGTCTTAGTCGAGTCCACTTTTGAAAAAAACACCCTATTTTCAAGGACACAAAAACGGTATTATGTTCGGATTCAGGATCCTTCTCGCGTGGCAAAGTTTACCTTGTATAGGTGGGCTATTGCCAACCGTGGGCCATGTGATACACACATTTACCACGCGGTAACATGGTAAACAAAAGGGTAATTTTTGAGTAAAATATACGAGACCATCCACCATGAGGCCGTTGCCACGTTGGAAATGTCATTTTTCCTCGTACGCGTATTTTCACATACCCAGACCCGGGGGGGGGGGGCTTCTGGTCGTGACATTGCTACTGGAGACATATTGACGTAATGTTGGGAGCATGTTTTAAAAAATGACACGGAATGAATAGGAGTCAATAACCGTTGTATAAATATGCATAGATGAGAAAAATGATCAAGGAATGCTCAATAGAAGCTGGCTCCTGGGCCTTTTTCAAGGTAGCCATGCACTGACCTGGCAGTAATGGATTTGCATGGACATGAACCATGGTCACGTGACCATGATATATCACTGATAATAGTGATCATGGTATTGAGTATCAAGATATAAATGGATGAAAACAGGAAATTCACTTTGCTTAAATTGCTGGATATATTATTCATAAAATATCCCTTTTGTAACATGACCCAGCAAGGGCTATGAATTACTGAAATTTTTATGCACAAAGCGTGAATGGTTTGGCCAAGTACACCACCTCATTAGCTTGACCATTGGTCATCGACTCACTTCACGACCTTACTGCCATCAAATATAATCATGCATATTTGATCATAAACCGGAAATATCCGGAAATTAGCTTATTCTAAAGCCCATAAAAAGATGACGCCAATTCCAAATTGTGATGAAGCGTAAAAAGCGTATCCAAGGGCAGCTAGGCTAATGAAGGCCAAACAACCATAAAAATAGCGTTGACATAAAAATTTCTATGACTTCTTTGACATTTCAATATTTGAAAAGTCAATTCAAATGGCTTCGTGCGAAAATATCGCTCAGAAAATGAGGCGAATAACTATGGAGTGAGAAAAACAAGCTTAATCGAGGCCTTTTTCGTAGCCTACGCTTAGAGGATACCTAGAAAAGGAAGTCCGCGATTCTCCTTTTTTCGATTAACAGAGAACTTGGACGAATGCACTCGGCTTGCTCGGGGGCCAGAAGCAGCTATAAGAGGAAATACATGAGCCGCAACGGATTTCCTGAAGTCAATAAAGACGTTTTCCAAGAAGGAACTCTTTCTCCAGGCTTTTCTTCCAAATTGACTTGAAAACCTAGTGCCCGCACTCTCTGAATACTTCTAAAGTATGCCGGAGATTGTTTCAGCTCCTTTAGCACATGCCCATGCCCTGTTAGCCAGGCAATGGCTAGTCGAGATTTCTAGCTAGTCATAAAGGAAGCTATAAAAAGGCCATCCCGAGGAAACTGAAGAAGACGAAATAGACGACATTTCTTGGGCTTCGATTAAACAAATCTGGCTTTTTATGAGCCATGTTGATACCCTGACCAGTAGAAAAAAGGGCATCGTTTTTCTTCATGTACCATGATTGATGATGTTTTTCTTACATTGGGCTTATCATGAACATTTTTCAAATTGCAGAAAATGGATTCATCCATTCTGCTGATGCAGAACCGGTTACAGTACCCACTGCAGGCGTACATTTTCAAAACTGCACCCGTACGAATTTCGCTAGCATTTTCAAAAGCATCCATGTCAACAAACGTATTTTGACATTTATCCAAATGAGGCTATTTTCCAAGGCGTCCTAAATGGACACCCCGTCTAGTAACTGAAGATGGCAGGCTAGAAATAAGGCGTTTGTTGTCAAAAACGGAATTCCCCCCGGGATGGGATGGTTAGTCCATAATTGACATATATGCGATCATAGGGGCTCTGTTATTACCCAGGGGCTTCTGGTGGATAGTAAATAAAATATGCTGTTTACAAGAATTCTGGAGGAAGGGCAAAAGGCCAGTTTCCATTGACTGAACAGTCGTTAGCTGCATGGATTTTTGGCTTGCAGTGAAACTTGCGATTTTCGCATGTCATACTGTGAGATACCTGGCAGGTACCTCCTCAGTCCAAAGATGCAGTATCATGATAAAAATCAATATGGCATATTTTCAGTGGCAAGAAAATTCCGTGCAGTATCACTAGATTGTATGCAAGTGACTATCTACTACTAAATCTGGATCAAGTTTGCAAACAGTGCGATATGCATGTTATAATTGATCATGGTTGAATTCATCCAGAAAAGCAGTACCTTCTTGCTGATCATGCTTTACGGTATTCGTTTTCCAAAAAATTTCCTCCCAATATTAGATGCTACCTTGGTGTTCAGGTTTTCCATATCTCGCTTTATATTTTGGTTATCCAGCTTTAAGATATCCATACTTTGCTTGAGCATTGCAATATCTTGCCTCTGCTCATCCACCTGGGCTATCACAGCCTTAATCAGCTCTGTTGTATTATCCTGCTTCTTCATCATCTCCCTGATGACTTCGGTCAGATCATCTTCAAGTTGCGATTTATGCCAAAATGACTTTCGAATGACATGTTTTACATGGTGACCAAATGACAAAGGTTTACTGCTCTTTTCCACAGAAAGGTCGTCCGCATTTGACGGATTTGGACCAGGCCTCTTGCGACAGCAAAGGCAGTGATGCCAAATGAATAGGAGAAGATGCCAGATGCTTAGCATGCTGATGCCGGTATACAGGCCGATATCACCGCCCACTTGAGAAATGATTTGCGTCGGACCGAACTGGAACTTCTCCTCGTAAAGGACATACGATGAGTCTTGACATAGTATTTGAAACGCTGCTCGAGCGCATTTGCCAGAATCACAAGCCCATTCACGCGAGGTATCCCTCTCTGTAGAAAGAGTGTACTGATTTTTAATCTCACTACAGGGGAGACAAGGTGGTCGATTCTTCATTGCTTCTCTCACCAATGTTCGGCATTTCGAAAATATTGCAGGCGTACAAAAATTCAGAGACTGGTAATTAAAATCTGGGTTTAATATTTTCCACTGCCGTCTATAAGTGTATGGCAAACAAGCGCATTTTTCCACTGTAACTCTCAGATAATATGGAAATCCACACTCGTCAGGGAAAAAGTGCCTAAAATCTAGGGGTACGATAAGAGTAGGGTCGTTCGTGCACTCGGCCGACGTCGATTTTCTATTCAGCATACCGATATTATTTATTGCCAATTTCATAGTTGTGTGACTGCCAACCAGAAGTTCCAAAGCGTTCTCCTGATTATACGGCATTGTAATCCGAACGAATTCGTCAAGGCTACTATTCACCTGAACAGACTCTTCGTTTTCTTCGAAAAATATATTAGTTAGTGTATAGTAGGTATTCGTTTGAAGCAAATAGTCAAACGAAGACAAATCCAAAGAAAAGCTGACCACTTTTTCAGACCAATAATGCAAGGAGAGGGCGTCGTGAGGGATACCGCCATCGAAAACCAATCCACCACCAACTGGAATGCCGCTCAAACGGATGAAATTCTTGTTCATACCCATCCAAAGTATATCCTCTAATCTCATCAAAAACGACATGTCCATTCGAAAATATTCATCGCTTTCATTGTATTTGGACTCATAGTCTCCGCATAAGTACTGATGAGAGTCTGACATGGAACAAGCACATTGTCTGTCGTCCATCCAATTCACGTATTCATAATACCTGATCAGAGCGAGACGGTCGGGAAACGAGAGGTTACTGTAACTGAAATTGCTTTCATTTAAATTCGAATATTCGAGCTGCAACCTCTTTATCGTATCGATGGTCTCATTCAATGGGGGCTGAGAAATTTGGCTATTCATCCACACTTCTTGAAAAATGCTATTTGGGGGATAGTAGGACAAGTATATACCTAAACGTTGATTTCGCAAAAACGGCCTCGGTTGACTCTCGTTCAGTGTTACAAATTTGGCCAGCGTTAAACGGTTATCATTCTGATAAGCGTCGATGATAATTATGGTATCCCAAATTGCGACACCCGTCAACGCCAGGATGACTGATAAATGCGCTATTTCCAACAAATTCTGACAAACGAAGAGTCCCACTATCGGCATGGTTCTAGTCTGTCTGATTCGTGGTTAACACAAATAATCGAACCACCCAGTGGTTATTATTTGACATATCTTCTGTTAGCCGTGTGTTGCAAGTATTTCAGGCGGTTCACCTTTATAGTTTGCCAGAGTTCATTGTGAAAAACCTGGTCAGATATCGTCTATACAATTCCTGTTTTGGAAAGCCGCCTTTCCTTGATGTCATGATTCCATATGCGCCAATCAACAACCTGCTCCAATATGTAAGTAATGGTCGCTGAAGCTGCAAATGCAAATGCTGGCCAAGAAATGCGACCAGTATAATTTATTCCATCCATGCTGCGACCTTTATTCATGGTGATCATATCTTATCAGCCAGGTATCAAAAGTCAGAAAGGACATAGCTTTTGATCATACCTCCATGGACATGATTGTTTTCCCTAGCAACGTAAAATATTATGTCCATTTACTCAATTTTCTATCCCTTTCTCTATCATCAATATGTTTTCAGAAATTTTCTAATGCCTTCAAGCATATGATTCGTGCATTGAAGCGGTTACAGTATCCCACGCAT
>JAQIWJ010001076.1:0-13562 GCA_034695185.1 Discolaimus major
TGCGCACATTTCCCGTCCCCGCGGACTGGAGTGCCAACGGGCTGCGGGTTCGCCTAAGGTAATTAAAAACAGGGTTTTAGATGAATACTGATTCTCTTTCAAGTTTGGATTGTAGATGCAAAAAGTGCTGTGAAAGCATATCCAACTTTCGTTTAGTTTAGTGCTGTTTTTCCACAACTTCTACACAGTCATGAATTCAAAACTGATTCTTATTGGACTGATTGTTTGTCTGATCGTATTGGAAGCTAATTGCCAAGATGAAGATGTAGCCATCCAGAAGCCGGAAGCTAACAATGCTGGTCCGTTTATGAAGAATTTAAAACGTGGACTGCAAACCGAAGTTCGAAATTTGTAGAACCGACACCGAATGCTGCGATCCTCGGAAATGTATGCGTGTTATGCCATACCCGGCATCTAGTTGCAGATGATAAGGCCTTCATGATTAGATGGGAAAGCAAATGCAGTGGCTTGAAATGTAATTGTGATCAGAAAATTGGCAATAACAACAGTAAACATTAAATTTCATGATCTTGGAGAGAAGAATAAATATTATCCGACTTACGAATAGTAGTACGCTGGAATATTGAAATCGACATATACATATCACGTCCAGTCACCATGCATATATCATAAGAATATCATAAGTGCGCACTTTGATACCTTATCAATCGTTCGATTCACAAGAAATTTCTCCCTACACACGCGTCTCCAAATTGGCTTCAGCATTGCGCCTTTCAAAGTGCTGATCTCTAGCGTATTGGTCTTCTGATTTTTCTAAGAATAACCCGACATAATCTCGTAAGATTCTCTTTGTATGACCGATGAGTCATCACAATTACGATCGGTATACCCAGTAAGTATAAATTTCCCAGCACTATGAACGTAATCATCATGATTAAATAAGGGATCCCCCTGCACAGGTTTTTGACAACGATCACATCATAGCAATGATCGAACAAGAAACAAACGTTTACCAGGTCATCAAATGCAGCCGTTGGAACGAATGCGAAAGTCAGAAATATAGGAATTCTAAACACCCGCAAAGCTGATAAAAGGAAAAAGCGTATTCGAAGCTGATTACAGGTTCGTCGTCTGCAACGCCATGTCAGGTACGCTACGATGATGGATACAGAAAATGCAAGCCAAAGTGGGAAAGCCTCGAAAAGTGCACTACTCAAGCCAACGACAGCCAGAATGGCTGTCTAAGCCTTCCTGCTGATCGATGACGTAACAAAAAACGATGCCTTTTGACGCTTCTATAGCAGCTACTGCCCACAAGCATGCACAAATGCATGCACATCGTTTGGTCGTTAGAACAGCGTTGTAATGAAGCGGTATCAAGACGTTTAACAGTGCGTTTATGCTAAGCGCCACAGTAAGATTGAGATGAGCCAATAAGCGAAGCGAATCATTCAGAAAATAGGTGAAATAACTCTTGACCATGTAGTCAAAAGTGCCGGACTCAAATATCCACCGTGACTGTAAAACCACGGTTTTAGCAATCAAGTACTCCATCGAAGAAGCAAAGCGCATGAAACTGCTCACAATGGCCGCAATAGTTCCATTGCTTACAAAAATGGAAACTTGATGTGGTGGATAATTTGGATATCCTCTCCGCTCAGCTTGAATGAAGATTATTGAAATGATCAGAAATGCAAAATTCACAATGAAGGCCAAGCAATTAGGGATCAGATGACCGAATAAAATGAACCAGTAATCATCGTGAATAAATTGATTTGGACATTTGGATGAATTATTCTCAGTGGTCATATCGTATCCGACCGTGGTTACGTTCAAATCTCCGGTACTGCTGGGAGTCCAAGAATCCATTTTATCGCCTCTTTTGATCAAATAGTAAAAGCTACACGACTAAAAGCAATCCAACAGAATTCAACTTGGATGCAAGAGTAACTGAAAAGCACTTGAAGATTGGTCTTTGAATCGGCTTCGTACAGGCCTTACGTTGGTTTTTTGCTTCCAAATTTTTAGATTGAACATGAATCAGGCATCAAATGGTTTTTTTGACAAAAGAACAACTGTGACGCGGGTGCTTGATTGTGTACTTGCAATGAGATGGATTTGCAATTTTATTGCTAACCATGACGCCATTGCTTTATTGGGCGATGTCACATGATACTCGGAAATACGCTCATTCATGTGCCTATACATGCACATGATGGTCTGTGTAGGGTCTATTTTGGTTTGGCATAAATCTTCTGATTTTCCAGAAATATTTTGGTCGGTATTTACAGAGCACTGCTTTGAAAGCGAGGTCTTTCGTTTATGCCCAGCCCTGTTTATGCTAATTTTTCTGCACAAGTACGAAAGTCATATGTACGTCACAATTATATCGAAGGCACGCTTTTAGGAATGAGCAACAATGGTAACAATGAGAAGCTCAATGAGAAAATTGGAAATTTTTGGAATCTCAATGAGGAAATTGCCGACTGTAGTTGGATGGTGGTGCTTGGCATACTGTATCTGCCTGCAAATAAAGTTAATTGGTCAGCAGCCTTGGCCTTAGCCCAAGCTGTCCCTGGAGTGGTCACTAGGGTCATAGCCTAAGGCTAGGCTTGATGACCATGGATATTTGGACCCAGGTTGGTCATACTGACCATGGGATCCTGTGGCCAGGTCCTGTGGGGTAGTGGTCCCATTTTCCTGGCCCTCTGGTAGGGTTGCGCTTATATTATTACGGAAATGCGTGCCACAAATCACCTGAACATGGGCCGGCCTTGATAAGTCTGGTAATGATTTCTGGTTAGTATGGCTACAAAATAAACCTCATTTTGCCCAATTCTAGTGGTCGCTGCGATTAGGGCAAGCCTAAAAGCGCACACTTTAGGTAATTTTTGCTTATGACGCGCTGCATATCCAGCAAAGCCAATTGCACCACTGGAATCAACATAAAATTCTTAAAATTGAAGTAGTCGCCAGTGCTATGTCTCACCATGTTTAAGACCGATGCTGAAGGTCTGCTAATGGTGTATGCTATGTCACTTATCATCTAGGCCTCTGGAAGGAAGTATTTTAGGGTCCCCCGATGTGTAATATTGCGCAATATTGAAAGTCCAAGGTTCGAGTCCCTGCCGGAACCAACATTCTCCCCATAACAATTCCATTGACCAAGCCAGCTTCGAACTTTGGACTTTGCAAAGTAAATCCTCTCTGCCAACATCAGCTAAACTTCATTGTGCTAAATTTAGTCATACCTAAATATTCTCTTTCCTGAAAACTCGTTTCCTCATTCCTCTCCCACTCCTCCCTCAACATGATTCCATGTTGATAAAATAACAAACACGCACCAAACGGTGACTGAAGATTGTCTAGCATGTTTATGTTCCTTCAAAAGTTGATATTTCCTATCCGGAATGCCTAAAACTGAGAATCAATTCCTTCCTAGCAACTTATTTCTAGAAATAGCTCAGTGAGTGCTTAGGTAAATATAAACATTGTTCACAATTTAACCTTTATTCACTAGCTCATCCCCATTCCCCTTTTTTCCACGCATTTCTTCAACATCCCCATTTTACTGGACTTTGGGTTTTTTCTTACATAGTCGATGTAGTATATAAAATGGCACAAACAACTCCCATGTGTATCGGATGTATGTGAAAAAGAAAGAATGCGGAGAACGCAATGGATGTTTCCAGAAACGTCATCCCAATGTTTCTGTTTGGCCAGCAGCTGGCAATGTTTCAAACATCAACATTCATAAAAGCATTGGATCGAGTAGAAGAAGGATCATTCTTCATCCATTGGAATCGAATTTGAGTCTGCTTTGGACAAGAGCTTCTGATACAAATTTCAAGAAATCTTTCACTTTCTTCATTCGTATTTTGAATATTATTACATAAGTTTGGAAAAAGGATATCAAAAATGCCAAAGACAGCAGCACGTGCGGAATATTGCACTTCATCGCCTGGTTTGATGAAATGGTTCGCCATTGTAAGTGGATTTTCTGAATTTTCAAATAGTCTTTGGAGGTAGGGTCTAGCCGACGTGTGGCAGCAGCCACAGGCTCAGCTGCCTCATTGTCACTCTTGCCAAATTCACTGCCAGTCCAAAATCATGGATGTTTTGAAGAGTATTTTCGAATGCCTGTGCGAGTATTATGTTTTAATGATCATTTCATCCATTAATATGCCATTGCAGATCGTCTCATCGGTCATTTTGGGATTACTATTATGGGATTTCCAAAATCCGGGATCATTGCACGCCGGAGAGCAATATGTGGTTTTCGTGGCCGCTTTCACCATCGCCATATGTTTGCTATTGTTGATCACGTATTTCTGCGGAATGCATCGCAACGTATTCTCCGGATTGCACGGTTTGAATTTCGTAAGTGAAATTTTGAAAATTCTTGGCATGCAATATTGCGTGATAACAGTGCAAACTGGGCATTCTGTACAGAATGCCCAGTGATCCATGCATCTGAACTATGATTGCCAGATTGCGCAATTCCCATGGCTGGACAATGTCCACTGAACCAAGCATGCTCAAATTGCGCAATTATATGAATGTCATCTTTTTTCAGCTGAGCTGGGTTTGCTTGATCTTGGCCTGTTTGTGGTTGGCGGCAGGCGGCGTTCAAACTTGGATCACGGTCATGCGTAACGATTGGGGTCAAAAATACGTCGGTCAACGAGCTGCGGTTGCTGTAAGTGAGAAAATTCTCAAAATTTATGCCATACTAAATCCATGCCTGTTTTTAGGCGTTGTCATTCTTGAACGGATTGCTGTTCTTGGGCGCCATGCAGCAAGTACGCGTGGTAGAGATTTATCTCCCGTCCACTGTGTGAAATGGAACCAAAATTTGAATATTCAATAAAATCGTCCCCGATATTCGGTGATGTCGAGTATTTAAAAGAGGAAATATGACAATTTTAAATTTCAGTGATCTAAGGATAGAATTTTCTCGTGTTTTTTTTCTGAGGAGTTGAGTCTGGCTTGCTTTAAAGGCATGTAGACGATCTGGATAATTGATGGCATTGCTTGATGTGAAAGTTGAATGTATGTTTTTCTCTGATTCCATTTTCTGTTGTTGGATCACTATGTAAATATTGGCACATAATGCTTGGTGATTATTTTGGTATGCCACGATTTCTTGAATTGCGCAATATTTTCATGAATTGATTGATACATATACCAAGTTTTCTTTGAAATTGAAAATGAATATTCGCTACCGCAGCATTTCTATATGGGTCATGCCTTGGATTCACACATATATAAATACTGGAAAAACGTTGAAACAAGTCCAGAAATGTAAGCTTCAGGCTGGTGTGGTGTGGTGGGTACACGAAAGCCCCTGCCGAAGCCATGAAACTATACTGGCCCTGCTAATAGAGTGCATATGCGGCATGATGGGGATTAAAACGAACAATCATTCGTTCCGATCCGACTCTTCCTCATTAAAAAATCGGGGTTGGACGTCATAGATCATTTACATTCTGGATTTTAAATTTCAAAAATCAATTACTCCTCAACTAATTGAACTAAAATTCTGAAACTTGGCCTGAATTGGTGCCAGACCCAATTGAATGCCAAGTTTGGCTTCACCATCCCCTTGGTTCCTTGGCAATGATGCTTTTTGACCTGAAGCTAGGCAGTCTAATTGATGATAACCATGGTGCTATGTAAAAATCTCATTTGATGAAACCTTTGGCCTCGCCAGCAAAACAACATCATGCAGTTATGAAAATGCCTATTAAATATGCTGTACTTTAGCTTTTGCACTAACTAAATGTGTGCTTTGGACTATCGATGTTACAGGCCTCAAGCCAATCAACGTTTTTGCATATTTTGCAGCTTCATTTGGACATTCACACGACATTAGCGTCCGACATAATAGATCCTTGATATAAAACCCATCCGTCGATAATTTAATTTTCATCAACACCTGTTTCGGCAAAGTTCTCAGGAAATTCCTGACGACGTTTCTGTCATACAAGAAGTTCATCAGCTCTGAAATTTTCTATCATCAGCTTTTCCTGCTACATAAGTTGCTTGAACTTCACAATGCAACTGACGAGCCTTCTCATGTCAAACTGTAGTTGCTTTTTTCATTATCAAAATTTACGTGGCTGCATGCGGATCGATCTTACGTACAAATTCCGCAACTGCATCCATAAACCATGGGCTTTGTCATTATAGTTCCAATGCCATAAAAAAGGTAAATTGTCAGCATTAGCTGAGATCAGTATGAGGTGTAGTAGTTAGAGCTTCTGGCTTTCTCTGGTACACGTGAGTTCGAGTCTCTCGGGCGGTATAGAGATTTATGTTTCTTGTGTCGTTCACTCTCTCGAGTGATCCATCTAGGATCTTGGAGCAGATGGAAAGCAATTACATTACATTACATACATTGCGCAGCACAGAAAAGCTTGGAAACACGCACAATATGCTCCTGCTTTGTGAGGACCAAATACGGCGCAGATTTCAGGAACTGTCGATGTTGGACTATTGCCAATCAGATGAGGTGAGTTTGTTTGAATATGCTGATGCCTTTGTATGCTGTGGATGTTGAATGCTAATTGGCCTCTACTGATGGCCTCGCAATCAATGACTCTCCCACTGCCATGCACATTTACGGCATGACGCTGACCGCTATGCCAACGAAAACTTGATCCATTAGATGCATCAGCATGTCATGCGGCCATCTATTTTCCCCTGTCCATAGCACATGTGCGTTCGCATTACTTCACGATTCTGCACAAAAGTGGGTTAACAGAAGATAAATTACTCGTGCAAAGTTTCGATTGCTACAGTATGGTTGCTTGTAGTCTTTATTTCCTTTTAACGTGCGCACGAAACGCTCTGTAGAAGCAGCACAACGGTCTGGAGAGTGACACCCTGAAATAATCTTTGAGGTTTGCCAAACACATGGTGTGCCATCTGGACAGGAAAATGTTTTCGAGCAATTCAGTAATTGACCATGAGAGTCTTCAGGTTGCGTCTAGTCGGCATCGAAGAAAAAGCGATTAGATACCTCACGATTTCTTCATCATTCGAGAAAAGAAAGGTTGTGGATTAGAATAAGCGGGTTTTTTCATTAAAACTGATAATCAATGTGAAGAAATCAGCCCCACTGAACCGCAAACATCATCAGCAAACTCCTGTGCAGCTGATCTCACAGCCAAGCCACACTTGTCTCATAAAGTTATAACCGATAACATGGAGGAAGCTTTGGAAAAATCATGTGCCCTGAATACAATGTTAGCATCATGATTAAAGAAAGCTTCAATCAAACAGCTTTCGATAATCCGGTGGAACAGTTACCTGAAATGCTATGCGGTTTTGAAAAATTGTCCGGATTCCAAAAATTATTGGGGAAGGTTTACATCCCGATCCGGCTATTTTCCATCACTTCCGGCATACCAAATTCAATTCTAGCACTGATCACTTTGACTTCGAAAGAGCTGCGTACTGTAAGCATGTCATATCATGTTGCTATTAACGTTGTTACAATCTTTTACCACCTGGTTTGGACCAGATCTCTGTTGAATTTCTACATTCCTGTTGTAATGTCGAAATATTGGTTCTGGACGGTATTCCTACACCATGTCTGTGGACCTCTGGCACAATCGCTGTCGTTATCCATGCAGTTGATTATTACCTGGTCCGCACTGGACAGAGCATTCATGACTGTTTGGCCCGCAAGATTTAAACAAATTAATACGAGGAGGATGGCTGGTCTGGTGATTGCTAAGGCGGTTATCTTGCCAACCATTTTTTACATTCCGTTGTCGCTGGCTATCACTTACAGCTATAATAACAGCACAGGAACCTACATAGGAACAGTGACATGGTTATATCAGAATCACGTTGGGTTTTTTGACATGCACGCAAAGCTGACTGCAGCTGTCTTTTATTTGGAAGCTTGTTGCATTATACCAGCCGCTATCATATCAGCTGTTGGCTTTCGGGTCGTTTCCAAGCTGAAAAAAGACTTTGGGCAGAAAGATTTGACATTTATGACGCCCAGTCAGATCAAATTCCTGGACGACGCGGAAAAAGCACGGCAGTTATGTATTTTGCAAATTTGCGAAGTGGTATCTGTGTTGGCAAACATATTACTTCACGCTTGCCGACTAGTAATACCAACCACAGGAATTTACCTCACTTTGATCAAAATGTCATACTCGAACGCCCAAAGTACCTTGATCAGGGGATACATCGCACAATGTTTGGGTAGCTTTGAAGATGTGACAGATGCTTTCTGCCATGGGCTGCATTTCGTGAGGTACATAATTTGGGGTGCAAAATTTAGGGAAATCGCTATAAGTGTTTTCTTGAAAAAAACCTACACCACACACTGATGGATTTCGCGTTCCATCTACTGTGGGCCATCTATTGCGTTCGTGAATAACTTTCTCTTTGTAGTTGTATCATCAGTTGAACTGGCACAACTTGGATTTGTTGAGGGACTTTTGTAAGGCTGCTTTTGAAGCTGGCCTCGTTGTCTTGCCGCATATTCTACGCCAAATGCATCATAGTAAATATTCAAGCAAAATTGAATGATCACGAAAACCATTTGCACTGGCACTGAATTTAATACTTCCATTATGGTACGTGCTGGTTTGAATTTTGACATTCTTGTCCTCATGATGACAATGGTCATTGCTTTCGGATTTGGAATTGGAGCCTTTCAAGGCGGCAGAAACGACTATCAATGCCAGCATATGTAAAATTAGGCTGGGCTTGATTACGATTAAACTTAGCTGCAAATATTGCAAAATTTGAGCCATTTTTTCTGTGAATTGTGATTGTCGAATGGCTTCTTCTGGACTCGAATTCTCTCAAATTTAGATCCTCACCAGTTTCTGGAGAGGAGATTGGATTGATCACTCCAACAAGTCATTTTATCGCTGTGTATTCGAAGTGATGTACCGCATTCATCCTGTCATAAATGGACAATGATATGCACCCATGTTTATATTGATGTCCTTTTCGATCCTGAAGGTTGTCCTTTAGTCTAGTTTGGAAGGCCTGCTCAGATCCCTGACTGAAGGAGACATCCTGTTCTTGGATTGGCTACCATATTCCCAAAGATCCGATAAGGACTTGGTCCAGCTTACTCCCTGGTACCCGTTTTATAACTTGTTGGGCTTCGATCAAGGATTTATCATTTGCGAAGCCCAACATCCAGCCGATCATCGATTTCATCTCGACATGGGTAATGACAGTGGATTGGATTTCAACACGAAAAAGACGGAAACCATTATTTATCGCTATGGGCACAATAAATTGGACATGTCGAAATTAGATCTCAATATCCGTGGTCACCCTGAACTCGAACGCGTCCAGAAATTCCATGTAGAACTTTTTTGAACAATTGGACCTTCCGTATGAGGAAGCTTATCCAAGGCCAAATGGACCTCTCTTTTTACCCGTCGACGCTTTTTGAAACTTGTTCAATTTTTCAAGATATTGAATGACTTTCATGATTTTGATCGATGCCATTTTACCAAAATTTTTTATAGTGCGCCTCGTGTTAACGTTCATCTGAATAGTAGGCATCAACTTGCCGGTGCCAAGGCATTTGCATGAATCGTATAAGCAATGTTTTTTACATTCCGGTATCGGTTTACGGAACGATTTGGATGAGACGAGATTAGTGCTCTGTCATCCATCGACAAATTTTTGTAATACGTATATTCGTCTCATGTCTAGTTTTTAATGTGCGCATGCGCCTGATGAGTGTTCAATCCTATGTTTGGCGTGATGGTAAAATATTTTTTTTCTGGATTCACCCTAGGGAGACTTTATAGGAATCATTTTCTGAACTGACAAATGAGATAGTACTGCGTGCTGGTTGCTGTAATATGTTCCTGGATGATATGTACTGTATGTTGAACTGTTTCTGTGGATGGATAATTGGTGTCATACCAGTACAAACATGTTTTGCTCTTTGTCCAAAATAGACTACAATCTTGCTCATATACTGTATATCGACTCTTTATTAGCCGAACGAGAAACTGCACAAAAGCAAGTGCACAGTAACAATCACTAGCACGGCCACAATGGGCAATTGTCGCATGTTGGATCATAAATACAGCACTGATCATTGCACCCTGTGCATAAACATTCCGCGTTTTTTTCATTGGCTGGATGGCTGAAAAAAGCAGCCAAAGTTCTTCGTTCATTTGCATCTCTGTTGCAAGTGGGACGTCTTGTTGGTTCCATGCAGTTCGCATACATATGAACATGGAACCGATCATTAGCTGGAGGACCCAGATGATTCAAATTGGATCGGTGCAGAGATAAGAAAAACTAGCTGCTGACGCAATGTGTATGATTTTGGGATTGCACTGCAGCTCTGCCAAGGAGATGACTTACTTTTCAACAGCACTTAAAATTTCAATCTTTGTCTCAACCTAAAAAAGATGCTTGTAAATTTTGCTGCGACAGCAATGCACAAAGATTGAAGGGAAAGCATTGATTTCGCCGTGAGGAGCAAGAAAAAGCAGTTTTTATATGATGTCAAATAAATTAGAATCCATGATCTCTTTACATCAAGGGTTCAAACAGCTAATTTTTATCAAAAATGACTGAAAAATGCACTTTCTCTGTATAAAATTGCACCCATTTTAGATTGTGATCAAGGAGAAGACTAACGTGAGTACTCACATCAGCTGGTGTACTCACTTCCTGAGCTGCGACCAAGCTGGCCAACAAAGCCATAACCATGATTTGGGCAAACATTTTCGATCCGAATCGTTTATAAAATTGATCAATGAATACCAAGTGGAAAAGAACTGAAGAAATTGTGCACTTATATACATCTTTGACCGAACGGAAAACTCATGGGGCAGGAAATGAACTTTGATCTGGTTCCACTTCCCAAAACATCCAGAACCTGATAATAGACATGTTTCCTGGAACTGCCATCCACTGATTATATCATGTTGGCTCGAGTAAACTTCATTCATTTCCCAATTAGTATGATTATCGTTAGAGCTACCTGCCACGAAATGGTACCATTGTTCACTGATAATAAACTGACGTTAGATGAGCGTTTCATGCTGCTTCTTCAAAATTATCATAGTCTAGCTAGTATTGCCTAGACAAGTTATGCTGGACAACGGCACTACGCCTCGGCAAGAGATTGGATTATGCGAGGTCTTTTGAATGCATGCAAAAAATACGAAGATATGCGTTGGCGGGAATCGAACCAGGTCGCCGGCATGGAAGTTGAGCATTCTACCACCTGAACGACCAACGCCTGACAGTTGTGCTTGTGGGCAGGGATGTTGATCACTAATTGGTGTTTATTTTTCATTTCATTATCGTCTGGACTTTTCCTTACATTAGGCATATTTAAAACTAAAATGGCTTTATATAAAGCCTTTCATTAGTTTTCATTAGTCAGATTTTACCAAAAATGTGCGCAATTTTTATCAAAATTGGCACCTTACAACTATTTGCAACATGAGATTTGCTGTTTCCAGCAATTCTGTACATGCATTGCTTGATTTTGAGGACCATTTGGCTTTAATTTATTGCAATGCCAAGGGGGTAAAGATTGTTTGACCATATACTGTAAGCATGCTCAGTAGCAAAATCTGACAGGAATTTGAAGCTATTTTAGAATGCTCCAGTCAGTTGCTATTTTACCAATGTATTCGATGCTGCTTGTCGTGTAAGCGTTCGATTGAATCGTAGGCATCAATTAGCTGTCCCCAGACACTCTTTCGAAGCTTACAAGCAGTGGTTTTTATATTCTGGAACCATTTTATGCAATTCCCTTGAAGAAGTAATCGCTTTATCCACTATTGGCGTTTTTACCCGTGCCATTTCTGCTGTGTATTTTTTATGAGATTATTTTCTCTCGTGTTTTATCTGTGTCCCTATGACCTCGAGTGTACTTTACTCTACTTGTCATGTGGGTAAAACAATACAATACAATACTTCCTACAAGGCTTGGATATCAGTGTTTAGCCAGTCGAATGCTTTTATGCATTCATAAGATTTATGATCATTTATACAAAATTTAATCCATATGGTATCAGTGTTATTACTGCGATTTTATCGCAAATTTTTCCAATGTGATTAGAATCATCTATGTAAAACACAAATTTTCTTCTCAAGTGATTGATAATCATAATCATCGAATAATTGGACGACATGACACAAAACATCCATAGGAGGCAGCATAATCCATAAATAAAACCAAACTTCTACTAAAACTTCTAAGCAATATTCAAAATCTGAAATTGTACAAATCACTCGATTCGCATTGAAACAATCACTACATCCAGTACACATAAAATTTCCTCACTGGTTTCAAATTATCTACCCGAATAATAAGAATATCATTCAATCACTACCTGCGCTTCCACTGCTGGTATTCCCACATTCACCAGTTTGGGCTGGCAAAATGACAGGCGTTTTCTTACCGGCCGATTTCGGTGGCGGTGGCACTTCGTCTTTCGTTGAACAAAAATCGATACTATCCCGATTCGCTTCGGGTGTATCGCGATATTTCTGAAACGATTCTTTCACCGTAATCAGTTCGGGAGAGCAATTCCCACCTGCGCATTCCCCGGGTTGGCCCCCTTTGACACCGTTGCCACCCAAGACGTTGGCTTCGGTAGCCAAGACTTTCGAATTATTCCCATGTTCCACGTCCATATGACTGGCTCCACCGCTTCCGCAACTGGTGTAACTGGTGTTGGACGATGATTGGCTGGCGGTATTTGTGGTTCCAGTGCTGGCCATGGTGCTCGGACATGTGCTCAACATGGATTGTCGTTCTTCTTCCAACGGGAACAATTTACGTTTCCTCTGATTCCAATTGGGATCTATGCCTGCTCCGATCGTATGTGGAGGTTCTCCAACCGGTGCCAAGAACGGAGCTCCGGCCGAAGCTCCGCCCACATTACTACTATTGGATGGCGATACAGATCCGGAACCGGCCGCGGTGGCTGTACTGCTACTCAAATATCCCGAATCGTCCGATCGAACGCGTTGTTTCCTCAAGCGACGTTGAGCCAAACGAGCGTTGGATACTTCGGATAAATGGAATCCCTCGCGATTGGCTGTCATAAACGCGTTCCAAGTGGCATTCAACGCTTGCCCTGGGGGAAAAAAATGAAATTTTAGCATTTCATCTTAGATTGCGCAATTTGGGAATGCAAGCTTGGCTGAATGAATACCCAAGCCTATGTGAGGGTCAAGAAAAGGCGTGTCTTCAAAATAACCAGAAACCTTTATCCTGCTTCTCATCCTACTCTCCAGAAATACTTAGAATGAATAATTATCAAGCAAGATCCTTAGCAAGGAAAACATGTTTTCATCATTTAAATACTAAATTTCAATTAATGCCAGCCACCTACACATATATCCCACCGGATAATACTTTCGTTTGCATAATATCCGTTGGACAAAGGCCTAAAATCTGATGACCTCAACATGCAGTGACGTCATAGGAATTTGAACATGACGCAAGACTAGCTAATGTCTCTGATATCTCATGCGGAAATCAACTCGGTACTTGTTCACTTTAGCCCCCTCACCGACTTTTCCCCGCAAGCGGAAACCGGAGCAGTTATTCTGGAGACAAA
>JAQIWJ010001077.1:0-13560 GCA_034695185.1 Discolaimus major
ATCCAAAGAGCTCTGTGCACTCATCATTTTAGCTAATTGCCTGCCCCTGGCACGTAACTTGAGAATAATGTTGAATGTGAAGAAGATCAAACCCCCCACAATGATTATTTTCACTATCAGGCTATAACAAGCGGCGACCAGTTTCATCCTTTCAGTTAAAAAGAAAGAGTCCATACTTATCGCAGTAATGCTGGTGTAAATCGATTGATTGTTACTGATAATACGGACAATAATTTCGTTTCCTATGAATCTAATCATGAAAACGCTACCTATAGAGACAGATAAGAAAAAGCTTATCCATCTGAAGCGGGGAGTGCCGATTTTGTGGTACAGATTTGTGTAATTCACACAAACAAACCGATCCAAACTGAGAAAGAACACCAGCACACAAGCAATCAGCCTAACCATGTCAATAGAGATTGGTAAGAAAACATCAGCAAAATAAACGAAATGAAGAAAGCTGTCATTAAATTTCAAAAGTGACATTAGGGTGGCTTGTAAGAATTGCGCGGCTGCGATGCTTCTCAAAAATGCGAAGGTTGATCCGGATAATGATGGGGAAAATAGGGTGATAAATAGTAAGAAATTCGATATCATACCGAATGGTGCAATGACTTTTTGCAAGTAATCAGTTTTATTTATGATTTTGATGTATGTTGTGCCCCAGTCTAAGACATGTTCCAAATAGACATTCGCGTCATAACATGACCACAAGACACCAGAAGATCTTTCGCCGACAGTTATAGAAAAAGTTATCATCAACGATCGCCACACTCTGTCTTTGTAGGGATTAGACAAAATTTCAGTACAATTATGCGTTATGTTCATTGGTATAATGGCAAGGTCCTTGTTCTGTCCGAATGTGCTGCTTATTACTGAATCACCAGAACTGTATCAAAATCACAGTAATTATTGGGTGCGCAGATTTTCCAGGACAGCTATTGCTTGACTCTTCTGCATAACACATCGTCTGGCCAATAGTTAGCAAATTCAACAATCACTGAGATTGCTACAGTCTATGGTAAGTGAAAATGCGGAACTTGGACCAACTAAACTGGGTCGCTTTGATCATTAACTTCGATTCCATTGCCTCCCTGGTGAACAGCTCACAGTATGATCAACGAAGATGACGCACAAAGAAAGTTTTACATAAAAGATCATTCGGCTGCTGTGGAGATTCATCAGAAACGAGGGTATGAGCTTTTCGAATTAATTACTTTCCTGTTTCCTTCTTTTTAATTTTTAATCTTGTTACATAGATGGTACGTTATCGGAAAGATGAAGAACCTTTACATTGAGTAGATTCAGCGAAAAAGCATGCGTTGATCAATTTAGATGGATCAAAATCAGTTTAGAATGATAATTTACGCATGATAAATGTGGGAACATCCAGATTTTATCACTAACAATATAAGCAACACTGCTTTTGAGATAAATCAGTGAACTGGTATATCATGAACACTAGCATTGTCCATCCACAGTCCCAATACCAATTCCACAGGTGAATAAACGAAAGTGCAAAGTAATCCTGCGGCTGCCGCCATTGCTTGGCCATGGATAGTACTGTGGATCGATGGCTTGTGGTGCAATTTCTGCTGGAATAATCCCAACGGTGAGGCTTATTTACGAATTTTTATTTAGTATAATTTGCACAGCTGGCAATATGTACATTGACTATTTAGTTGTGTAATCAGACTTTTTGTCAAAGTGGACTGGCGTTTGGCGGGCATTCTGATGGTCGCAGAAGTAATCTTGAAATGGGCCATTTTATGCAATGCATGCCCTTTAGTGGCATCTGCGTTTTTGACAGTGTTTACTTGGATGACACTATTTATTTTGGTACTAAATTCCATAAAACTAGCACATGGATACACCAGTAAAACACCAACTGTGGTCGATTGCACCACTTGTCATCATCCGAAATATTTGTGATCACGTGAATGAGGCGATAGGCAAATCATGCTTTATAATCAGTAGACTCCACATAAATTGCACAGTCTAAAGCCGGTATGTCCTCTTCAACAGATTGATATGCGAAATAAAGGAATACTAGAACCCATTGCCGCAATCAGATGGCGTTCTGGCTATGGATATAATGGGATGTATGGTCCAGCCATGGATCCAATGTTCAATAATGATGAGCATAAATCATGTCGGATGTTCAGGCATACTTTTGATAATTGTGACTGGATTTTGCCAGATCAAAAAAAGTGATAAAACCTACTCATGAACATGTGCAACGTTGTGCAAATTTTCAGGTTGGAAGAACAAATATTACTGATTGCCTGGCTATGTTGAAGAATATTGTTACCATTGTCACGCTACCGACACCACGCCAAGTCCCGATCCAATAAATCTGATGTTCACATTTATCGTCCACAATTCAGCATTTGATTCATTTCTGGAAATGCAAAGACGTTGGGAACGGGCGCATAATGAACTTGAATCTTATGAGTAGCAGTCAATCAGTAGTCACCTGCCAAAGCGCATTTGGTTACACCAGATCATTGTATCTAGTGATGTTGAACAACTACAAACAGCAGCCGATCATTGCCATTGTTATCGGCTTCTACATGGTCCATCTATATTTCCTGCAATTTTGGAAGAGATTGCAAAATAACAGTTTGGCAGCTTCCCTTGTCAGTACAGTCTGGAAATAGGGCATAAGCTCCGCCTCTGCTCGTCACGTGACCAGCCGGGGAAGAGTCTGGCCAATCAGAGCTGCCCTAGCAGAAGGCATGATTTTCAGGTTAGATGTTTTCTTGGAATCGATTTTCTGGATAACGATCACGATTTGAGGGCTGAAACTTCCCACGATTATTGGCCCTCGGGTTCATTGCATTCCCTCACAAAATCATCGACATTGGTCAAGGGAAAACATTTTTTGATTTGAATATCGGTTTTAAGCAATTATTTCCTGAACGGGATCGATTTGGGCGGCCACATTTGGCAGATACAAGAACAGCCGGTCCCCCATGTACCTGCAAAAGATCGATCAGTTTCGACGATGCCAATCGATCGATAGAGCATGATCGAATATTTAGGAAAATATATCCATATGCCGGATCCTGCTGTATTTTCTGCATAATAATGATTGTTCAAATATCACGTGCTAAAGGATAGCCACACCGAAATATTTCAAAATTCGATTTTCGTTGATGCACCAAATTCATGTTTCTTGGGATAAGCAAGAGTGCTGATTCCAGCATCGAAGATCACTGCTTTTTTGGCACCGAATCCGTTTTATTATCAAGCACCGCTCTGGCCATGCATGCGTTGTTCATCTTATTCCACCAGAAGACAAGCATTTTCTTGCTATCAAAATATCATTCAATGTCACTCACGCGATCAACTTGCTTACATTTAGGCAATTGACGTCAAATTCAGCTAATATAGAGTGAACTTGTCCTGGAAAGCTAATCTAAAATTCCCAGTCCGTCTGTCTTTTTTTGGCAATGAGCTTAGGAATGTTGTGTATTTTGATAAGCCTTATCACTCGACCCAATTGCACTAAATCTTAATCTACTTTGCTTTGTTAAGAAAAGGGATTTTCGTCTAAGACAATGACGCAATTTGCTAAAAATTCATCGCGTGACAGCCCGGATGGCCTCCCTATAAATCGCAGTGCTCCAGAAGTGGAAAATCAAGTCCATCAGCAGAAACATCCGAATTAAGAAAAGAATTTATTCCATCATGAAATCCATCCTGATTGTATTCTTGGGTCTTTGTGCTCACTCTATGGGCATGACCATCCGAAGTGATTTGAAAGCGTTCACTGATGATATGGTCAATTATATCAATAATTTGGGTACCACATGGAAGGTATGCTGTCACTTTTGGTTCGCATCGCATGCATGTTGCATTGCGCAATGCAGTAAGATAACTCAAATATCGATTTTCTAGGCCGGCCACAATGAATATTTCACTCGCTACTCATCAGATGTCGTTCGTGGCTTGATGGGCGTGCGTGAACCGGACGTGGACATCGAAATGACAGTGGTCACTCAAGATCATATCTCGGCTAACGATTTGCCAGACACATTCGATGCTCGTCAGAAATGGGGCTCGAATTGCCCCACCATCTCTGATATCCGCGATCAATCCAATTGCGGATCATGCTGGTACGCGTTCTGCGATTGATGGCGGTCAAAAAATCACATGGATTAATTTCAGGGCAGTCGCCGCCGTGGAAGCAATGAGCGATCGTATTTGCATCGCATCGAATGGCAAAGATCGGCCGCATATTTCTGCTGACGACCTACTCACTTGTTGCTCGTCGTGCGGATTCGGATGCAACGGAGGATATCCATATCAAGCTTGGTCATTCTGGGTCAAAACCGGTTTGGTCACTGGCGGAAACTACACTACCCATGATGGATGCCGTCCATATCCATTCCCACCATGCGAGCATCACACAACTGGCAGCTTACCACCGTGCAGTTCTTCGGAGCAAAAAACACCAAAATGCGATCGCACATGCCAATCGAGCTATGCCAAGAATTACGATCAAGACAAGCATTACGGTAAGAATCATTTTTGCATATCCATGGCATTGCAACGCAGCAATGCAAAGCCCTGACGTCACCATTGCAAATTTTGCATATTTCAGGCGCCAAAGCATACCAAGTCCCTGGCAATGAGGAGGCCATCAGGAAAGAGATCTTCGCCAATGGTCCAGTAGAAGCTGCATACACCGTATATGACGATTTCCTCAGTTACAAAACAGGTCAGTTTCCCCTTGCCTAAAATTTCTATCTGATATTTATGAATTATAATTTTCTAGGAGTCTATCAACACCATGCTGGAGGCGTTTTGGGCGGTCACGCTGTACGCATCCTCGGTTGGGGCACTGAAAACGGTACGCCATACTGGTTGGTGGCCAATTCCTGGAATTCGGATTGGGGAGATAAGGGATACTTCAAGATCTTGCGTGGAAAGAACGAATGCGGAATCGAAGGCGGAATAGTGGCTGGAACGCCAAAATTGAATTAGCCTGAAATTGATCATTGAATGATTGGTGCTTCGTTTGTGTGCGACACAATTTAGCTAAAATTTTTGGTGTTTTCGTGTATGAATTTTTCAGTAGTATACACCGATCAAGAATAAATCACAGGACGCAATATTTGCACTGGCCTGCATAAATTCTGTTACCATGGAACTTATCAGCCACAGTTCCACGTGATCAAATACACCATCATTCATCCTTGCCTAAATCCATTATCTATGCAAATCTGAGTAATATTCATATCCGGTATTCTATTCGGGCTTTGATCAAATTGGATAATGACTAGAAAATATGTCAGCACCACCGATCCAAGCTAAATCACAGATCATGCTGCACTCAGGCTACTACACGGATAGAGTAAACTTACAGTAACCAATAATTCCGCATTCAATTTGGCCAATGAAGCTACAGTGATTCCCGCATCTTCTGAAATCACCGATGGCATGAATAAATTCAATGCACTTGGACATTCCTGCATGACAAATGGGATGAACAGTAAGCAATATAGTCAGTGGCTGACTTATACCTGGTCATGCGTAATATCATACATATTACAATGCTTTTCGTACTTTTGAAACCATGATCGGAGCAATGGTTTTGGTCCCTTCACCTAAAATTGTGTCTTGCGATTTTTCTGATATGGACTATTGGATTCTCTCTAACTTCATTATCCAACACGATAGCTGGTACTACGGTGAAGGAGAATGTGAACAAAATCGCTAGCATTGTGAATAGAACGAAAATCATTTCCTGATACACATAGGATGCTTTTGTGAATAGATACAGTACGAGACAGGACCCCACTGTAACCAAGGATAATTGGCACAACGTGGATCCCTTGAACGCTTGATCCAGATTCTGGACCATTTCAATGAGCGACAATATTCAGCATGATACGCGTCCACACGCTTTCGTTGCATATTGACGCCTTTCTCCTGACTCAAAGCGTTGTTGAATGTACGCAAATGCAGACGACATATCTCGGATAAAGTGGAGAAATAAATGCAATGATAACTGACATGGATCGTGGATATGAACGCGACAATACCCAACGACGCCCAACCTACCCATAATGGTACACGTGCCAAATACTGGACTCTTTCCATAAACGCTGGAGTGGTTACTGTACCTGTATTCGCTAACATTGTGACCACGGATTGGGATGATAGGCCAGCGAAAAGACAAATGATCCTGAAAGTGTTTCTTTTCCATTTTCTTCAATTTCTCTACCGAAAATTGGGGGATATGGGCACCGTTTGGCGACATGCAGCAGTGTACTCGATCTGATCAATCAGATAGTTTGTGGATAAATTCGTATTGACGAAAAAGGCGAATCCATCTAGTAAGAATCCGCCCCTGATCAATGGATAAGCCATGTATACGTCTACTATGAATTCAACCACTCAAATCTGTGGGATTGGCAATGCCAGTAACATCATCAGTACAGTACCCCAACCGTAAATCAAAAGCATAAATGCGAACAGGATTCGCCTCACGCACACTGAATGTGTTGTATCCAATTTCTGCCTTGGTCTCAACAATCTGATTCCAAAATAATGGCCAATTTTGGCAACAATAGCAAACACGTGATCCATAGGCACTCAGATTTTTTTAATCATGAATTACTGCCATCAGCATGACAATTGCATAATTTCAAGTATTGAAGCCTAGCAATTTACTGGTTTCCATTTGCTGCATTCAAAACAGGTCGGAACTTTCCTTGCTGTGTCCTCAAGTGCGTTTTGGCAATCATAGACTTTGACGACAGCTGCACAAACGTCAAACATACAGGGCTAGCTTTATAATCTTGACAAGCAATTTCGCATTTCAACATCGTCACTTTGCATCCACCGGTTGCAAAATGCGTTCTTTGCAAAACATATTTTTCTACGCAATCTGCATTTGGATAATCAGCCAATCATCTCCAGTACAATGTGGTAGGATATTGATTATTCCTGCTCATTCCCATATCAGCAACATAAAATCAATGTCCCCAATAGCTGAATCATTGATCAAGGCTGGCCATTCGGTTTCCACGCTTCAGCTGATCGATGATCACAAACAAGAATACAAAAGTAAAGCTGGAATTAAAGATATTTTTATTCATACAACATATGTGAATGATAACGTAATGCACGAAGCCAAATCCAAGCAGGGGTCACAATTATTTTGGACAGCCCATGCTACACATCCAATTGTAATTGGTCTTTTTTCGAAAGGTGCCTTGGATATTTGCATTGATATTTTATCTCATGAATCAACTAGGAGAGAATTTAATAACGTGATCGACGCTGATTGGGATGCTGTGTTAGTGGATGACTTTTTTGTGACTTGCGGTTTGGTGGCCACGCAAAGATTGAAGGAGAGGAAAATCCCAATTATCGATTTCAGTACTACGATTTTGCTTTTGCCAACATTGCACGCCAAAGGCATTGTGAATCCTGCATCAATCGATGCAAGCTTTCGAGAAAATGCATATGAAAACTGGAAGTTTTCTTATCGATTTTGGATGTTGTGGGATCATTTTTTACACAGTGTGATTGGAGTGGCATCAAATATGCTGATTGCTTGTTCAGGTAGATTTCTTTTGGGTCTGGCAAATTGGGGTGCTGGGACAGGCGGTGATCGATGCTGATCAGAGCGATCAGTAATGATTAGTAATGACCATTACTGGTTAGGGATGATCGCCTATCGGTGATCGGAAACCCTGAGCCCATGGAATGAGCTTGATTTATAATGAGAGATTGATCAGTCATGATCAAAGCTGATCAATGATGATCAGGAACTATTTTCAGGCATCCCTGATCTCCACAACATCACCACATCAACTTTATCCGAACACAGCGTATTCGCAGTCACATCGATCCCAATTGGATTGGGCATCACTCATCCTGTTACCACCGATATCCAAGATCTGGACGTCCCATGTCCAAACCACAGCACTGTTCCAGAACCATTCAAACAATTCATCGAAGATCCTCGAAGTCAAGGAACGATCTTATTTTCATTGGGTCATTATACTGATTGGGATAACGCTCCTCTTGGATCCATGGATGCCTTTATGGATGCATTCGCTAACCTACCCCAATACAGAATCGTTTGGCAATTATCCTCAAAATCTCAGCGACCCAGGAACCTTAGCAATGTTATGATCGATTCATGGGTACCACAAGGGCAGATATTGAATCACGCCAATACCAGATTATTCATAAGTCATATGGGTTTGAAAAGTATGAGAGAATCCATATGCGCTGGTGTACCAATTGCGGCCATGCCCTTGTTCGCTGAACAATACATGAACACTGCCATGGCCCAACGTCGCGGTTTAGCGGTCTTTTTGGATAAGAGTAATTTGACGTCTACAGTAATCTTGGATACATTGAAACGTGTATTGAATGATCAAACATACGCGAAATCTGCCAGGCGTCTCCAAGATCAATTGATCGATAGAATAAGAGATCCTCTGGATGTCTTCAATTTTCGCGTGGAATTTTTCATCAGGCGAAATGATCAGAAGATTTTGAACAGGTTTATTAGGGCGAAATGGAATAGAGTTCCATTGATTGCGCAATATTGGCACAGTGATTTAGTAGTGCCTATTATGAGCCTGATATTTTTGCTTTGTGCTTGTATAATGTGAGTGGTGATCATCATTGCGAAACCATTGATTTTGACCTTGTGATGCCAATGTTGGGTGCAGATATTTACTCCATTGTGAAATGGTAAATTCATAATGCCTGGCAGATGGTAGATTCTAGTAAAATCCAAAATACAATCTTGGGGATGATCGTTACAAATATAATTGCCCAGGCAATTTTATTATTTTAATTTATTTCCAGATACACTTTTGGGAAGGGGGAGATAACTGCCCACCAGCAATTATTCTTGCCAACCCAGCAACCACCACCGGTTGCCAATACATGCAGTCACCAAGCAATTTACTAAGCTGATTAGTAATTCCAATATAATCCATCGTCACAGCTCGAAATTTCTATGCACAGAGAACAGACATTTCAATTCCTTCAATGCCAATATGCTTCCAAATCAAGGTCATATGAAAATTCAAATCTGTACAGCTCTTGCAAGATTCTGTTTTTTCAGCTCATTACGGAAACGATAATAATATTAACATGAATAAATTATTGCAAACTGTGAAATTGCTCGAACAGAAAGTGCGAACATTGGAAACTCATCAGCGTTGTAATGGAGAATGCAATGCAACCAAAACGGCGACCCTAACCGTTTCGCAATCCTCAAGTAAGCAGTCTATTTATGCCAAATAATGCATCATGCGGATATATTATTTTAGAAAACGATTTCAATACTTTGGTCGTGGATAATATCACAGCTGTTGTGGGCTTGAAAGAAGCGATTACAACCACATATGCGCCATTGAAATGGATTTGGGCCATTGCATTCATAGCTGGCTTAATTGGTACAATTTGTATGGTCACCGAAACTGTCGTGCAGTTTCTGGAGAATCCTACTGCTACGAATGTAAGTTAGCAAGATTTCGAATTATTCGAGCCATTTTGGCTCAAAAGCTATCTGGGACTCAAGGTTACAGGTGGCATTAGTTCAACAATCGATCTACGAATACCCACCGATCATGTTATGCCCACCTAAATGGCTGGACGTAGAGAAAGCTCAATCATTGGGCTTATCAATCGATGCCCTGAAATATTCCCTCGGCTACGTCACGCAGACGATTTATCAATTACCAAATATGGATTTGGCCAGAGAAGAATTCCTCCATTTCTACAACAAACAAGGCTTCTCATCGTTGGCCTCTTATTATCATGCAATTTCAATCGATATTCGTCAAGTGAAGTATACTTCCGAATTGGAAAATGCCACCATTTCGTGCCCCCTTTGTCAACGTGAACCGGAAAAAGTATTTTCCAATGACGGCGTCTGTTATTCGCTGAAGCTGATTCCGGAAGACGCAGAGAATTCACGAAAGCAAAATACCGATCATTTCGTGATCGTTACTGCGCCCGATCGCAGCGGTGGCATTCTGGAGGATGCGTCGCAAATGTGGGAAGTGTATATTGGCGGGAATTCGAATTTGAATTGCCCAACAGGAACCGCCAGAATGCTAGCACTACCCACGTACGCTGTGAATATGTTGAAAATCAGTAGCCAACGATTCATCAATATGAATACGGGTAAGAAATGCATTGATAAGAAAAATTATTCCTCCCAAATATGCTACGTCAAATGTATGGAACAAGCGTACGATGAACATCTAAAATGCAAGATGTTCTATTTCTCCATCAATGGTCAAAACGCGAAACCCACGGAATACTGTAACCTGAACGATTTGTCGCCCGATATTGCGCAATCGCATACGAGTATCGATTTTATCATGACGGAAGAGAAAAACGTGTCGAAGAATGCCGACAAATGCACCAATAAATGCTTGAAAGAATGCGATCGCACGATTCACGATCTAGAATTGCGATATCGGATCGATGAAGATCAGTTGGATACGTATTCAAAAATGGCAGCGAAATATGGGCGCGATGCGAATGTGTCCGTATTCATTATGTTGATCGAACACGGGGCCAGCAGTCAAGGCGGGATTATGACTTTACAAGAGGTGAGTACGGTCACAGCGGTATCCACAATCAGCGGTGTAGGCGGATCGTTGGGTTTATTCATCGGAGGTACAATGATGACATTAGTCCAAGTATTCTTATTCTGCATCAAATACATGATGGATAAACGATATGGACGTATTTGATCAATGATTATAGCTTGATCTGATTTTTGCACATTTGAGAGTGGCCTTTGCATGCATCACACTTGCATGCACTCTTACATGATTACTCATAATCTTCATATAATTTCATGTACAGTATTTTCATACTCAAAGTTCAGTTTTATCCATAGTCGGCTTCACTTTCTGCCCATCTAATTCCTTCAATAACGCTTGAACCCGAGGTAAAAGCTCCATCCAAAATGATACCGTACGTCTACAGTACTGATCGTATGGTCGAGTATTCAATCCGATCCTCAAATATCGATCCAAATGATCATCATTGATCGGATCCCAAGTGAATGCATTATGGTACGGAGATTTCTCTGGATTTGGGTCACTGTAATAATGGAGCATACAGTAAACTGCTACCAAGAGTTCCAATGTGGATTACCCATATTTAGCAAAATTCGTCCACAACGTTGTCATGACGTTCATGACTTTCAGCTCGTTGCCTTTCCAAACTGCACAATGGGCGTCGTCCAGTTTGAATAGATAAGCTAATTCCAGATAATGCTGGACGCCTGAAAATTTGATGCTTATTATTGAAGCTGACAAAAATTGGTCAAACCTTTGTATGCATTATTCTCTCTGAGAAAGCATTCGTTATCATAATAATCGAATATATATAACCATACTGGAGAGCCTCGATTGTATCGCATCAAAGCTTCTTTATATTGAGGATCCAGGAATATGTAATCGCTCATCAGCTGAAAAACGCCCAATCGATTTTTCAAACTTGCGATGGCCCAGCAAATCTGCAATACCCAAATTCCAAAGCACACTTACAGCTTTATAGCGTTCAACTAAAAATGACCTATTCTTTCTATCGCCCATGGAATCAACATAATGATGCAATGCCAATTGTCTGATCAGTGGGGCATGTTTTTGATATTTCTCTTCAGGAAACAGGACATTCAATATTGTCAGAAATCGATCGAAATCGAAGAATCCATTATAATCGGCTACCCATTCGATATCCATTGGACCGATTCTGTATAATGGTGTGACTAAAAATGGCATGATTTCAGTGAACCTAATGATTGCTTGCCTGTGATACTGATCAACGATGAGCCATGCTTGTTGCAAGTACCAAAAGCCCAAGAATTTGCATCAGTAAAGGTGCATTGGAAGGAGACCTTACTGAAGTATCCAGCCTCATCATTGGTTACACCACTGATCATACGCTTCGGCGGTGCATCTTCGATCATTTTCTCGAACGGATCAGGAAAGAAATCGCCATCATAAACTGGTGAAAATACGACCATCTCGAATCTTTCAAATGGTCTCTAGAATGGATCGATTTTTAGTCATGGATCGGCAAGCACGCCAATGAGGCATGTATGTTATGATCTTACATATGATTTATGCAAATGCTCCAATATTTCTGCCATCGATTTCTTCTTGATACATTCAACAGCATGTTTTGTATCTTTACCAGATCCAAGTAATGGACCGCAGCCCATGCTTTTCGACAAGTAATCTCCGGCTTCAATTGTATTTTGGCGATCCAGCCCGATCCATGGGATTAATGAGGATCCGCTCATCACAATTGTTTGTTGGAACAAATCTAATCGGTAGATCTGATCAGTACGGACCCAGCAGGGTCCAGGAACCAAATTTACCTCTACTATGCGGCGATAACGTCAGCAAACTTACAGCGGTACCGCCTGCACTCTCGCCAAATATAGTAACCCTTTTCGGATCACCTCCGAATCGATGGATATTCTCGTTCGTCCAACGCAATGCTAATGTCATGTCCCAGAGACCGTAGTTTCCTAATGCATTTTCATCGCCTGTACTGAAGAATCCCCACGGCCCCAGGCGATAATTGATTGTGACCACTATTACGCCTTTGGGTACTAGCCATTCAATGATGCCAGCTTGGCCGAATTCCTCAGTTGATCCTTCAGCGAATCCGCCGCCATGGATCCAGAACATGACTGGCAGAAGTGGGCCTTCCTTAAACAGGTTTACTTGGGTGAATGTGTGGTCACTGCTATTATATTTATGGTCCAAGACTGACCAGTCAAAAATGGTCAGTCAGGCGTATGAGGTGGGTAATTTCTGGAGTAGCCCTTGATATCTATGGTCAACGCCAGTCTGACCATCATGTGGTCACTATTGAAGTGACCATTCACCGACCAGTGCACATACCCTTTCAAAAGGCGTGAACACATTCAAATATAAGCAATCATCCGATGAATATTCATTAGGTAATTTCGTCTCTTCCACACCAAATATCAAATGCTGTGGACATTGACTTGGGAATGCTTTCGTTTGCTTCACACCGGTCCATGGTACTGGTGGTTCGGGTTTCTATAAGCACTGCTTATTTTACTACATATTTTCATAACGCGTGGAAATTACTTCGAAAAGCCCAGCTTTCCCATACGGAATCCCCTTGAATGCGGAGACTGGGAATCCAGTTTCAGTAGGAATGATCACATCGGCTTCAATTTTTCCATACTTGGTCTCAATGATCTCGATTTCTGCATTAGTAATATCGCATAGGAAAAAGCACAAACACAACATCCAACAATGCATCATCGTTTGAATAGACATAGCCAACTGCACCTCAAACTTTGCGAAGCCAGTTTTATGGATTTTCTTTGCTCCAGCCTCCCCAACTGGGCGTAAACATTGGCTAACTAGAAGTTCGAGATAAAACTTTGCTAACTACTTGCAAACACGGCCGTTTAGTACGATTTGTACAGGTTGTATCGATTTACTTGGTATCTCATAAATAATGAAATATATGTAATAGATCTGCATATAGTCGGATTTTTTAACC
>JAQIWJ010001078.1:0-13556 GCA_034695185.1 Discolaimus major
TTCCAATCCTTGCCTTGGATTTCGTATTTATTATTGAAATTTGCGATCATTCTCGATCATTGAATTATGCACTGAATGCACCGATCGATTAATCCGCTATAAAATGGCGGACCGTATTCGTCCCAGTTGCATTTATTTTCTTATCCTCCTTTATTTCCATTTTGAAATTGCCAAAACGGCGAATTCGGTGAATATTGAACTTGTTGCTGGAAACAATCAATCGAAATCTAATTTGGAAGGCGATATTTCGGAAATTAAAACGCCTCAACCGCCGTACGTCCAAATTCCGCCTCCATCAACGTTATTCCAAACGCAGCCGACCAAGTTACGACAGGATTTCAGTACTCTACCCGTGGTGGTGAATGCGGATCGTGTTTCGAGATTATTGAGGAAATTGGCCAATGAGGATATGGGCGTTTACGCTATGCAGCAAATTTTGGACGGCATGCTTTATCGAAGCGATCAATTTGATCACGCTGAATCCGTGAAAAAGGTAAGTTCATCTGCTTTTTACTTTACGGTCTGACCTGACCGTCTGATAATTTCAGATGGCCGAAACCGTTGGTTCAAGATTGGAAGAAGTATCGAAAGCGGTTCACGAAATCCAACGATCAGTATTGGCCTTGTTTTCGAGGGCTCCAATCGATATGCAAATATTCAGGCAATATCGAGAATGCTGCACGTTGGACAAGAAGCTGCTCACGTAAGCATTTGCTTTTTATCATCACGTATGGATTAGCATATCGATTTTTCAGGTACTCGGCCCGATTTTCGAGCAGAATCAATAGATCATTGACTTGCGATGTGCTTCCGCAGCGACGATTATCAGCGTTTTCATTTTATCCTGGAAAGAATCTAAGTTCAGGTACGTTGTGATTGTAGTTTCCAGTTCATTGATTAACTCGCACCTTTCTTTCAGTTTTCGCGAAGAATAGTGATCGCGATTCCGGTATTCGATGGCAGTATTTTATCACGGCTGATGGCATACACACCGAATATCCAGCTCATCAATTCGACGATCGCCAGAATTTCTCCAGGTGCCTCTACAAGGCCAGGCACAGGCGCTGGTAAGAAAATCATCGTTTTATTTTCTCGCAAAAGTAACAAATAATTGATTTAGGAACACATTCATGGCTGCCGCTCTGCCATTTCCGAAAACGGTCATTATCATCATCGATCGCGGTAGTGGCGTTTCGCCGGCTCAACTCGAAACCGGGAAATGCGTTGCGAAGAGCTTGATTTATTCGCTGAATGATAAAGACAGGGTGAGTTTGAATAAGGTGAGCTTTCTTTGCGGTATTACATCAGAGATTTGCTTTTTCAGGTTGCTGTTATGGCCGTTGGTGGTTCGGTTTCGTATTATTCTCAATGCGTTCAATACGATCAGCAAGCTCGATTCCCATTCGCGTCCCAAGCGACGAAAACCCGCTTGGCGTATTTCTTGGATTCTTTGAACCGCGACAACGACCGCACCAATCATACTCAAGCATTCGAATCAGCGTTCGAATTATATTCACAATTATTGGCATCATACGCCGAAAGTGGACTTCATCATAGCGTCTTCCCAACGATCGTCTACATTTCCCGTGGATTATTGACCGAAATTACGGAAGCCAAACAAGTATTATCCACGATTATGAATGGAATCAACCGAATCGATGGAGCCGTAAACGAGATTACGTCTGGACGTTCTGCTTCTTCGACGAATCCCGTTCAAATCAATACGGTAGCGTTATTGGAACCTGGGAAATTAGTCATGTGGGAAACGCAATTTCTACAAGACGTCGCCAGCCAAAATTTCTCGAAACACAAGTTGGCGTTGGATTCGAAGCCGAACTCCATTGTTGGAAAGGTAAATATGGGACCCGAGTTAATTTCGGTTATGGTAACAGGCAGCCGTTTGTTTTAGATGATGACGGTCAATGCAATTTCGAATGCGGAATTGGCTTGCGTCTCGTTGACTGACGCTGTGGTATTATTGACGCACAATAGCTACGATCGTTGGTCAACGGCGAATAACGACGATGGCGTTAGCGGTGCTTCGGGAATCCAGATTGTTTTGACGGATGATCCATTTGAAGCTGGTGAGTTGAATCGCTGCTTGCGGTTTATGTCAGCCTAATGTAGATCCATTTATTTTAGCCTACGTTTCCGTGGCGATAGACGTGCACTTCGAAGGAAGATTCGTTGGTGTTGCCGGCGTTGATGTGGCGCTTTCGGATCTGATGTCTCCAGCAATTTACTACACGTCAGCGGATACTTCAGCCTACGCCGCCGTATTGGATATGAACGGGTAAGCATTACTGATTGCTTTGATTATCAAAGCTGAAGCCATTCGAAATTTTACAGGCTGGTCATCTATCACCCCAAGCTGCAATTGGACGAAACGCGACTACGTGCGGGATCAATTACAGCTGCTCCTCTTTCGTGGTTCGAAGATTGGCCAAAGCATTACAATTACGAGACGGCTTCTGAATTGGAGCATGCCATGGTGAACCAATGGTACGGATTCTTCGATCTCGACTTCGACGATTCAACGAATATTTCGAAGCCGGATGTGAATTACTTTTGGCACAAGGTGAGCGTTTTGTATATTATTTCACAGTCATCGGGAATAATCAGAATCTCGTTTTAGACTTCGAATCGATTTCTCACGTTCATCATTATCGCGTCAGAAGGATCGCCGAATTCCAATCGCAAGTCTGGCAGGCATGATGCGAGAAGTAAGAACTGTTTAGGCATGTTCATGCCGCCAATGCTGAAAAGAAATTGTTTTCAGTCTATGTACAACATGCCCTTTCGTATCATCGACTGGATTATCGACTGAACAAGGACGTTCGGCTGTGTTATCATGGGAAATCTCTGGCATCTTTTGGTAAGTTAGTTGCGTGAACATGCTATCGGTTTTTTTACTGATATCCTTAATTTGCAGAACGGGCTGGCATTTTCCTGTCACCGCGAGCATTCGACCGTGCTTACGATCGACGCCTGGTTCCGGAAACGAAGCAATCCGCGCAAGGCTATTGGGCGTACACGACCGACGATACCCGCTTGATCACGAATCCTGGTCTAAAGCATGGCGTTCGTCACGAAGTTGGAGCGTTTTCCAAAATCGCTTACGACTGGAAGAAGCAAGCGGAGAAGAGTGGATATCGTTTATCCATTGTCAGAAGGTAATATTCGGTTCAGGGGTCATCAGTCATATACTTTGAATTTTGCATTTCAGATACCTCGCAACACCGAGTGGCGTATTGCTGACATATCCGGCGGCAGTGACTGATCAGAATTATGATCCCATCACGTCCGATTGGTGAGTTGATGCGGGTTTGTGAGTTACTGGGAAAGCTAATGATCTCTTGTTTCAGGTATCGGAATGCAATCCAAAATCCTGGAAGAGTGGTATTGTCAGAAGCTCGATTAGATCCGCATGGTTTCGGCAATTTGGTCACGATCAGCCATACGGTCTACGAGGGGCAGGCGGCTATGCATCAACCCGGAGACGCCGTTGTGGCAGTTATGGCAGTCGACGTTCCGCTGACGTTCGTCTACAAATTATTATACGACTCGCTGAGCATTTGTCGCGAAAGTGGAATCGATTGTTTCCTATTCAACGAATACGGCTACGTCGTGGCGAATAAGCATGCATTTACGATCGACGATCAATTACCATCAGCTAATGGACCGCAGCAGAATGGACAGTCTCAGCAGACGCCTGTTGAGGTGATGCATATTGCTCATCGGGTAGGAACACTGTTTCATGTTGAGGACCGAGCTCACACATCATTTTTCAGGAACCATCGGTTGCAAGTGAAATTCTTCAGCGTAAAGGATTCGCAGTGAAAATGACCTGCTCTCGATTTGGGGATCGAACTGTGCAGCGTTACTATGTGTTCAATACTAGTTTTGCTGGTAAGCAACCTGTATTTCCAAGTTGGAAGCATTCTAAATGGTGCATTTTTCAGATGTACTCCGCAGCAGTGACGGTTGCATTCGTTATCAAGTGGCGGCCGTACCACAAACGAACGTTTTCCTGGCGGTGGTCAATAAATCGTGTCATCGTCATTCTTCATTCTGCCCATGTTCAGTCAACGACAGGCGCTGCTTGAATTGTCACCGAGGAACAGTGGAACCAGCCGAATCGTGGTGTGAGTGTCCATGCGAGTGTCCATTGAATTTATTGGACGAGGAACGGTGGTGTCGACGTCAATCGACGACTGCTAGATTAGAATTGTAAGTGGTCTTTTTCATTATTTTGAAGCGGAAATTTATCAGTAATCATTTCAGGCCGAATGCTTGTCGTACGCCTCAATTGCCAGAACGATCGACCCAATTGGACGCGCAATTTCTGTCCACAGTTGGAAGCAATCTCGGACCATGTTTGCAAATACATTGCGGTGATTTTGATACCGAAAGGTAAGCTGGATTATTTTGTAATCCATGATGCAGCAAGCAGTCATGATGAGTGAAAATATTACTCGAAGTAATCAAATGCTTTTTGTTTTCAGTGTTTGTCGTGGCGTTATGGGCTGCGAATGGTGCTCGTATGACGCCGATGGAAGATCAACTTTGAAAGCACCGTATTGTACGTCACTGAATTCATGTTTCGGCGGCGTCCAAGGATTATCAGCGTATTCCGAAGAAGGTAAGCGGTTTGTGAAAGTGAGACGTTCAGCCGTTGAAAGGATTCTTCGTTTCAGATGTTACGTATGATCCCATCGCCGTACCAACGCCGGTAGGACCAGTGGCTGGTGGTATTATGGGCATTTTCGTCTTATTGGTGGCCGGAGTGTACTGGTACCGTCATCACGTCGTGCGTCTGGTTGAAAGTCGACACGGCCGATACGGAAGCGGTGGTTCAGCGTCTTGCCTGCAACGTTTCGATGATTCGGCCGAAGAAGGATATCATTTTGACGACGGATCCGGGGGATCATCCGGCAACGGCGACGACAAAGGAGCAATGAACGGTGGGAATGCGTTATTATTGGCGTCATTCGAACGAGCCAACATGGGAATTGGACGAGTGATACGTCCCAGATATCGTCCAGGACCTCGTACCGAATCGTCGGATCCAGGATATTCGACCATGACCGGCAATTGCGACGATTCAGAACAAGCTACCACAATTGAACCGTACGGTACCCGCCGACCTACAGCCAAAGTCTCCATACGTTGCCCGACTATTCTTGGTCACCGGTCGATGAGTACAACAGCTGCTTCGACGTGCCAGCCAACGAACGATGTACAAAAGATATTGGCCACTGATTCAACGCCAGTAGACGTCGTGGATTCAACGATTCCGGGTGCTACGATTTTGCCGAATATTGGATCGACCGTTTTGGATCCGTTATTGGATAATTCGATGTCCGAGAATAGCTCAATTCTTCCTGCAAGTACGAACATTGTTACAATGGCGCTAATTCATCATCCTGCCGTCGTGGAAACTTGATCAACGTTGGATCGAGCAAGTATGGAATTCGCGGGTCTGTTTTAAATTCGAGATCTGGTTTCGTCTTTGCTTCCTAATTGATAAGCTCTTTTTTTAATATGCACTGTCTCGAGTAATCAGGACCATGACCTTCCATTGTTTTGTAAAGTCATTTTTGTTCTAGTTTTTGGAAGTGCAGGTTTTTTGAGATCTTTGGTACTGATATGTATAGGCAGCTGTTTTTTTATGTAATCGCGAATGTAGATCGTTTGTTAGACTGATTTTGACATATCGTAGCAATATTATTATTTAATGTCAGGTGGCTGCCCGTTATCAGGTATTTTTGTACGTAACCAGTTTGTAGGACCTTTTTGATATTTTGTTCAGTTTATCATTGTTCTTGTGCAATTTTTATGACTGCTAAGACAAAATTGTTGTATGCAATGTACGATTTTGTATGTTTTGCTTCCATGTATCTCGTGACGATGTATGAAATATAGGGTGTACAAAAAAATCGGATCATTTATGAATGGATATGACCATTGGTCGGAGACAACGGTGACAAGGTTTCCTTTACATCGGCCACGCTCGATCGATTGATAGCTCTTTGATCACTGTATGATCGACGTATTGAAAATCGATAACTGATCAACTTCCTAATTACTTGCCTTATCGAAAAATGGAAGTGATCAGTGTGTTATGATCTTTGATTAGCGATATTTCTATGGACAAAATGGTACACAAGGCATATGCATATATTTTTCCTGTATAATCGACCACGATGAATCGAATGGCGTTGTCGAAATCGATCGATCAGGCCTCTATCGAAAATCGATCATTTTTGATCAACTTTTGAAATCCGCGTCGTGGTGCAAAAATAATGACAATACGATGATCAGCGTGTCAATCTGTCCTAGACAACTGCTTTCAGTACACTAATCGCGTAAATTACCGATTTTGAAATTGCCCATCCTTTATCATCAATCGGTGACATTTTATACAGAATGAAGCCAGGTATGGCATGTAAATACATTTTCCTGAACAATCGAGCACGGAGAATCGATTGCCGTAGTCAAAATCGACCTATCAATTCTCGATCAGAAATCGATCGTTTTGATCAAATCTCTGACTATCGATCGTACGACGAAATAAATGCTATTTTTAGAATCAGCGTGTCAACTTGTCCCAGAAAAGTGTTTTTCCTTCATTAATCACACGTATTAAGAATTTCAAAAATTGGCTATCCTCTGGAACATAATAGTATTTCGAATCAGAAAGTTCTATAAAAGTGTGGATATTGGGGCAATTTTAGGGTGTTCTCCTATACAATCGATCATGCTCTATCCACTGATCACGGTCTGATCACTCGGAAATCGATAGTAGAAAAATCGATAATTTTGATCAACTTCCTGAATACGCGTGATATTTGAAATCTGACGAAGCCAAAAGTAGTAGAATGTTTATCTTATTAGGAAAACATGTCACTTTGTAAAATCTTCCATCAGTATTATGTTTATTAGAGGGTTTGAAAATTTAATTTTCTACTTTTCGTGGGAGCATTTTTATCCATATATCCTGTGATTTGTGCAATCGGTTTTTGGGCATATTAGCATGGATATATATAGCGGATGACATGCACCAACTGGTCAATGACCATGGTCATCATATTTCATCCACAATAATCAAAGAAGTAAAAGCTCATTTTAGAGCTATAGTATGCAAAAAAATCACGCAGTTTCTCTTCTCCAATTTTAATCAATAAATGATACAACTGAATGTCATTCCTCATAATGATAACATAAAATGAAGTAACCCTCGTCAACTAGGGGAATTAACATGAATAACCAACCTCAAAATTGAAATAATTCTCCCCTTAAATCCACAATCTTCCACCCACCTACTCCTTGGAAGAATGACCATACTTGAATTTGGTGCAGCACATTGCACCCAAACAATTAAATAGCTTCTTTTTGATTCCGCCTTCTTCTTTGCCGCTTTCATCGTCGTCGTCGTCGTCGTAATCCGACAACGCTTGGAAGATGCTGCGTTTCTTTGGACCGCGAATCAATGCAGCCGGCGACGACGTGGTGCTGCTTTGGCTGCTCGTTGTACTGTCGGCCGGAGATGATGGGATATTCTCACGCCATTGAGTAGTATTGTAGACGTTGATCTCCGCTTTGGCTTCTGGCTTCATGGATGTATCGAAATAACGACTGCGAGTGAATTGCTGATCCATTTGAATATTGCGGGCCACCATTTGTCCGGATTGAGGAGTGCCTGAGATAAAAACTGTACTGAAAACTCGTTGTCAATGAGTCATGTGAAAACAGCGGCCAAAATATGCAATCATAAACATTCCAATACATACCTTGGATGCCGACCATTCGGGTATGTCCCGTCTCGAAAGCAGACTTCTGAACCGCATTTCCCGATTGCTGCTGCGTCTTTGTCTTGGGTGGCTCGTGACGGGGCAAGAATGCCTAAAATTCAAATGGCAATGAAGCACACAGAATGATATCCAAACTTTGACATACCGCTTCATTTTCGGTTCCACGTTGACCACCATCTTGTTGCGTTCTATTGAAGCTGCGATGAGTGCGTGGACACAGAATTCCCAAAGCGATTTGGATAGCCGTTTCATCGTCCACCATCCTGTAATGCAAAATTTTTGAGTGGCAAGCTAGATAGCCACGAAATCACGCGTTTACTTTCCAGCATACGGCAAATCGCCCGAGTTCAAGCCGTTCGGATATGGATTCAACGGCACCATTTTTCTTTCTTTCGGATCGAAAACCAATTGATGCAGAAACGTGTTCTCAGCCGCCACGAAACGTTCGACGTAATCGTCCGTAACAATCAACTTAGCGGTCATATTCATGACCATCGGAAGGCGTTTGAGGCACTGAAAATGAATAGCTGAAGTAAACAACTACAGCATAATTTGACATGAGCTCACCTTTTTTATGTCGCCTTTCGACTTGTCCGACACCTTCCGGAAGAAGACGGTAGCTTTCATAAGCCCAATTCCAGGCAAGCCGTCGGCGTAATCGCATCCGGATAGAATACAAATGCGACGGAATGTATTAAAGTCGATATCGGATTTGGCGTCATTGATCGCAGCGTGGAGATTGTCCAACTCGTACAAATCGCCAACATAACCGCTGAACTTGAACATGATCTGAAAACAGACTTTGTCAACAGCAGCCAAGAAGATGGCAGTCAATGTGCAGGTTACCTTCTTGCAACCGAACAAGATCAAATCCGAATCCTCCGATAAAACCACGTCCGCGTATCCGTTCAAATTCAGATAAGCTAATTGAGCATCGGCTTCGTACGGAGCTACCAAGCACTTGACGTCCGGATTCTTCAGAGCTTTGCACGCCTGAAACAGGTGATCACATGATTGAAAGCATCCAAAAAGCTCACAAGAGAACCATACCTGAATAACGTCGTTGATCATTTCCGCTGTAATATCCACTCCTTGACGGAAGTAATTGTACGCTTCATTGTGATTGCCTTCGGCCAATGAACGACGACCTTGTTCTCTCATGGATGCACGTTTCCTGAAACAGCGATACATGTGCATGATTGCTTCAACTTCTAAGAAATCCGCTTACTTGCGTCTCGTATCGTTTGTTTCTTTCTTTGCTGGCAAGCTGGCTCCGTCGAAAACCAAAGTCACGCGGCAACCATTGTCCAACAAGGTCTTGACCAATTTCACGCAATAATTGACGTAGCTGAAAAAGGGCAATTTAGCCACAGCAAATGCAGATTTTGCAATTATAGTTGGCTATCAAAATCAGGGTCTAGTGACCTTCGGTGCTTCAAAATATCATGGCACATTACAAATGCAAAAAATTCAAATGGACTTCATTTCTGTATTTTCTAATGACTTACAAATTAGTGGGTTCTCCGAATATTAATTGACTGGCGCATCCGGTTGCAGCTTTATGAAGCCAACAATTAGCATCCACGGCAATGGTACAATTTTGCAAATCCGTAATTGGGCATTTTCGACACGCTTTCTCAATTCGAGGCAATAATCCGTGAATTCCCATTCTGCTAATATTGCTGACGATTTATTGATGGACGATGACTGATAAAGATCAGGCAGGATAAAATGATTTCCAAAATACGATTTCCAGGGAAAATTCGACGACCAGTGAACAAGGGGTGGCGCTCAAAATGGGAAGGATGTGCTCGGTGCCAATTTCACTACTTATGACAAAGCAGACACGAATGTCTGCTAAACGGCGGAAAAATTGCAAAATTCCGAAATTCTGAAATCCTAATATTCGTCATTATTTTATGCCTATTTTCGGAGTTGGTTGATCACGATTATCTTGGATTCGATTAATTGGACGATATTAAGCTGCTTGTATTATGTCCGAAGTCTGGCTACGAAGGCGTAGGAGCGGATTAGAGGTTTTCGGGCAGTAGAATAGGATTTTAGGAATTTTGTCGTGTAAGCTAAGCTAATCCGCCAATCCCAAACGTACCGGCCAAGCTAAGGACCGAATAGCAGCTCGGCAATCATCGATCTGGCCTTGGTTTTGGCCCCGTATTCATCGATTTCATGTGCAACAACAACAAGGAAAAGAGGTACGTAATTTTCTTTCCTTAGATATTTTTCTTGCAAGAAATTGTCCAGTAGCATCAATAGTCTAATTTCTATAGAATTAACGCCTACATTAGGCGTCTTATTTTGGCATTTCCAACCAGTTTTCGCCTACGTGGCTTTCTTATGTAATGTCAAATGAGCGCGTAGGTGTAAATTGGGCGGGGACCTTGTTTGCATAATAATTGGTGGGTGTCAAATAAACGAATTTGACTTCATAATCCCCCGGGGGCAGTTTGATAGGCGTAGGCAGGCTAGTTTCATAGCCTATGGGATGGGTGGAGACCTTGGATTTCCTTGACCAAATTTTAAGCTCAAGGTTGATCTACAGTACGTGATCAAATTGCACTTTGGCGTATCGGATAAGTTTTAGGCGTTAAAATTCAAGTCACACGACTCCACGGCAGTATATTCTAAAACATATGACGTAAAGCGTATTGCAGCGCATCAGTTCAAATCAAATTGAAAATCCGTATCCTATTCAGGACCGGTTTTCTTTGCTTAGTAGACAATGGTCCTGAGGGTAATTTTATGAGCAGTTCAATTCTCCCAATACCGGAGACGCCCGTTTTCGTCTCAACGGCCGTCTTTGTTCGACATCATTTCTTGCTTGGCGTTCCACTGAGAAAGGACGCTTTTTAATCTCACTATTTTTCTGTACATAAATCCCCAAGAAGAAGGATGGCTAAATTTCTGCTATGTTGGGCTAGCTTCTTTTGCGTTTTATGGATCTCAGTGCATACAGCACCTTTAGTAGGCAGTAGCCTTAATCATGTTCTTGGAACTGTCAACGTACAGGCACTGCTGGTAAGCATTCGTAGTAGCATAATCCAAAATTAGCATTCACATTCCATACTTAACTGTGAGCATACTAATGTTCAGAGTTCTTTTTTTTCAGACAACATGCAAATCGAGGAAAGGCGGGTGCAATTCGCAAAGCGAGAAAGCGAAGAAGAATCGAGCCGCTGTGAAAACGTCATTAACCAGGGATCTCGGTCCGGGACACATGCCAGGAAAATCGGATAAAGAAGCTGATTTGCTACTCGACGGAGTGAAAAAGATCAAAGCTACTTTGGCTACGCTGAACGGACTGACCGGGGTGAGTAATGCTCGTTTAAATTATCTCATATAAGAATATTCATAAGTTCCCTTTCAGATTACTCCATACGACGATGGGCTATATGGCGGCGACCGCGTTTTCAAGAGTCAATCAGAAATCGACGGTATTCTTGGACGTTTAACGAACGCGCTGGGATCATCCGACGTGGATTTATCGAATCCAACGGCGGTCGTTTCGAAAGTCGGGGATTTGCTTGGTGGACGCAAGAAACGTAGCGACAGTTTGGCGTTGGATTATTACCGCGGCAATCGTTGGCCATCCAATACGATCAACGTTTTCATCGATTCCAAGATCTTCACATCGTCCCAGGCCAATATTATACGGTCAGCGTTGAAAGCGATTACGGCCGCGGCACCGTGTATTACGTTCGTCGAGAAAGCCGTGCAACCGTATTTGGAATTCGTCAAAACTCCTCGAGACACGGATGCTGGAACGTAAGTGCATTTTTATACTAGCATCATATTAGCATCTTTGAATGAAGCCAAGCATGATCCACGGATAAACGTGTCAATTGAATCGTATATTTTAGATGCGGTTGGTCATCCGTCGGTTACCAGAAAGGTCAACGGAACGATGTCAATTTAAATTTCGACAGCTCCATATGCCGTCCGGTAAGTGTAGCTAGTTTTATCATATCCGTCGTTCTAATCGATGCCTTCGTTTCAGGCTATAAAAGGCGTTTGCATACACGAGACCCTGCACGCGTTGAGCTTCAGTCACGAACACGCGAGGCCTGATCGTGACAAATACATCAAAATCAATTGGAACAACGTCGATCCACAAGCCATGGACGTTTTCGACAAGGACGATCCGAATGATTTCAGTCCGTACGGTGCGAAATACGATGCGCTATCGATCATGCACTACGACGTTTACGTAAGCGAAGTTTTGCTGCGTCAAATTTCGAATAATGACGATCAATCTTTTTGTTTTCAGGTCGGTGCTGAAGATTCGAGCAAGAAAGCATTCACCACCGGCGATTCGAATATCGATAAGAAAGTGGGCAATGGAGAGACGACTACCTCGACGGATGCGCTTTTATTGAGAAGATTATACTGCTCATCTCCAAGTACGTTTTGAGTGATTTAAAAAATCACTCATATTGCGCAATTCTCAATTCAAGAGAAGTAGTAATCTCTTTCTTTTTCAGGCTGTCGTGATTCCGGACCGAATTGCGGTTGGCGAGCATTGAACGGCGAATGCAGCAAGATCCAGAGCGCGTGTCCGAAGAGTTGCGGCAAATGCGACACTACATCCGGGTGACCACGATTTCTGAATAGATCGATTGATCAGAATCTTCACGATTCCTATGCTTCCGATTATGGATTTACGCATGATTAGAATTAGTCATTATTATCAAGAACAATCATTACATTGAATTTAAAAACATAAATGAACATCGATGCGTACAATATCATCCCGGGTAGATTATAAAATCACTAACTTTTTAAACACGCGTACCATTCGTACAATAGCCAGCGTACAAAAAAAGAACGCTGTATTATCACAAATCGCATATATATATATACTGTATGCACAAAAAAAGAACTTCCGATCACGCGAAACGTTGACATCACTCCACGAAAAAACACAATCGAAACCAAAGAAAAACGAATTGGATTATATTACATTCAACAGAAGAATACGAAAATGAATTCCATGCCTGAGCCAAAAAGTTGGTTCTTCTAACATCCAAGAAATTTATAGTTTCTTTTTCACTCGTTCCAAAAAAACATCATCATCATCATCTGTACAATTTAGCCTAATTAAATTCAAACTCAACTCACGGCTATTTCTAAACTTGACGTTGAACCGAGACTGTCCCTTTCCGGATCGTGGTGAAGGAATAAATTCGACGTGGCCGTTGACGATGTGGTTGCGTGTCCGGACGCCGTGGACGAGGGTGTCGTATCGCGTTGGTGTAACGCGGTCGGACTCTCCACGAATCCCGATTCCGGACTATCCATATCGAATACGGGTCCCAGTAAAGACGGATCGATGGACGACGCGTCGATAATCGAGGATACTTCGATCCCGCTCGATCCACCGGTCGATGGAATAGTCTCCACCACGACGGGAATGCGTTCACCGTACAATGCTCGGAATATGGTAGTTTCCGATCTCGATTTGGACGGCGTCATGATCATAGTTCGATTCGTGATCAAATCCGTCGAGCAATCGTCCGTTGGCACTGCGATTCCTGGTGTGGATTTTGTACTGGCTGAGGGCGCCAGCGCCCATAACGAAGTGGCGTGCGATTCCGAGTTCGGTATACCGGCCAAATACGGAACGACGTGCGGCCACGAAGCTCGTTTCGTTAAGAAATGGCGCATACGTTGAGAGAACGACGATACGATCAAATGACGCGCGTGGCTGAATTTCTGACGTACGCT